>CM067372.1:145425595-145448095 GCA_034401795.1 Chaetoderma sp. LZ-2023a
CACTACAACAACAACAACAACAACAACAACAACAACAACAACAACAAACATTAACAACAACAACAAAAAACCCAACAACAACAACTATTAACAACAACTGTAACTACAACTACTACTTAACAACTTGGACCCTGGTCTTGCTGATCAACGTGAAATTATTCCATTCAGTTTAACATACAATCGAAAAAATGATGACATTTCTGAAATTTTGAAAGATGAATATCATAAAATGCAGGATAAAATGAAAGAACCTCTCAATTTGCGTCCAGTGATAGCCTTTAAGAAAAACTCCAATCTACGTGACATCTTGGTTAAATCGAAATTAACTCTTCAAAAACCTTCAGAATGAAGGATATATATTATTCATATTTTATAGGCCATACCGCCTCAATCAAACAAACATAACAAATCTCAGACAATAAAATAAATAAAAAATATCTCTCAACCTTGGGAGATCCTGAGCCAGTGCGTTTAATCATATAACCACCACCACAGCTGCTGCTGCTGCTACTGCTGCGACGGCGGCTGCTGCCGCTGCTACTACCATTATTATGACGACGACAACAACGACGACGACGACGACAACAAACACATCTACAACCACAACCACTACAACAACAACAACAACAACAAAAAACCCAACAACAACAACTATTAACAACAACTGTAACTACAACTACTACTTAACAACACCTACAGCAACTATCTAACTAGACATACAGCAATTCATGAATCCATTTCCTCACTCAATCATATGACGTCATAATCAACTACACGACGTGTATGCTGACGTAATAATCATGACGTCATGAATGATTATATTTGGCCTGTCTTTAACTCTTAATAGTCCGACACGTTGTATGAATTGTATGTCTCTGCTATTTAATAAACATGCTGTTGAATAATTTGAAACTAATTTGACTAAGTAAAGACATACAAATTGTATAATTTGACGGAGTATTAAGCGTTTATGACCGACCTAGTTACATCATTCATGACGCAATTGATTATGACGTCAGCCTACATGTGACGTTGATGAATATGACGTCATATAATTGATTGATTCATCCATTCTTACCACGAGCCAATATTTTAGCGATGTGATGTTATACTATTAATGTGATGTATGATGTATGATTACTGTATTCTGCGGCTGTAGTAGTAGAAAACTCCTGGAGCTGCAATCAGTCCTTCTTCGCTTTTATACTGGCTTTGTATTTGCTGGCTCCGAGTAGGGCGGATTCCAAGGCTCTCGGTGCTGGTGTCTCCTCTGGTATCCTTAGCCCATGGTCAAACATTGCCCATCTTTGCTGGGTGACTTTTACAGAAAGCGGCGACGTATTACACATCTTGTATAGTGCATCGTTGGAAATTATGCTGTCTTGCTATCGGTGTCCAGTGATGGTGCGTCGGTGTTTGCGGTGGCATACATCGAGTTTGTCTAGAGCTGCCTTTGGAGCTTCCCAGCTGTTACAGTCATACAGCATCAAGGATACGCAGGTTGCATTGTACAAAAAGTAGCCTCTTCATCAATGGCATCTTTAATTTACGAATCCAGAGCCTGGACAGCTATGTTCCCCATGACGCAGCACGCAGCAATCTCAGCAGTACTGCAAAGCAGTGAACCAAAGATTTTACTTTTCCTCCACGGTTCGTCACCGCGAAGTGGGTCGTCATTTTCTTTAGTTTGATGTCGACATATTCCATCTCTAGCGACATACCCAGTATTGATACTGGTTGGGGTGGGGTGAGTGGGGGTAGGGGTGGGGTGAGGGGGTGGGTTGTGGGGCGTGTTTGGTTTCGTGGAACTTTCCCGCACGGATTTCAATGCAGGAGGTGAAAGGCACAGCCCCTGTGGGGAGCTGATTGCTGTCTCAAACTCTACATAACTCACTGACTTGACTCGTACTCTCAGCTTTGGTGTCTACGAGAAGTAGTCTCACTAGTTGTATCTCATCTTCACTGCAACTGGCCTGGCGTAGTACATCTATGATCTTTGAGCGTGTAATCGTGTCGAAGGCTCGTGACGTGTCAACGGTCATTTTGGGGAAATACCCGTGTTTGGACATGACTACGTCAAATGCATTCGTTGAGCCCATAAAACAGCTGCGCAACTGCGTCCACGTTTGAAGCCACTTTGATATGACCCAGTGAAGTCATCGATCTTGTCTCGGATGCGGCATAGAGTACCATTGGATATGATACAATGGGCCGCAGATTAGCTGGTCGGCGTGGTGGCTTCTTGGTCTTGGGTAGTGCGATAAGGGTGCATTGGCCTACAGGGTCGATGGGAGGTGGTGCATAAAAGCTGAATTGATTAGGTGCGTGATCGGTTTTGAGATAATGTTATTTCCATATTTGAATAGTTCATTGTTCGTGCCATCAGGTCCAGATGCACGTCAATTTTTCAGAGCTTTAAGTGCCTTCTCAAATCTGCAGTTTTAAATGGTGTTAGTAATGGCCTGAGGTCTCCTGAGAACGGGTACAATGGCGCATCATCGTTGTCAGTGAGCTGTTACTTGAACCATTCTCGAATTGCCTCGGCTTTTCCATGTTTAGTCCCGATCAGCAATGTGTCCGGTCCATGATGTCCGGCGATGGCATGGCTGTTTAAAAGCCATATTTTTCTCAAATAGGGCATTGGAACTCTTGAATGCCACCAGTGCATCTCGATTGCTGTTGCGTGTGCCCTGTCCATACGATCCGATGCATAAGCCTAGTCCTGAACTTTTGTCCGCAATTCCGAGTTTACCCAGCTTGGAGTTGAATCTCCACACAGAATCCGTTGCCATCTAGCTTGGACTGTAATGGCGGAGCTCAGTTCTGCACAGAAGGAATCTAATATTGCTGGATTCTCTTTTGCTTTTTTGGCAGTTGTGCTATTGCGTTGACAATGCGACACTTAGCGGTGGTGTGTTTTCGCGTAGGTATAGACAGGAATGCAACGCGATCACTGACGTATCAAAAAATAATGTCATGGTCCAAGACCATTGGTCCGATTACGAAGCCTAAACCCCGGTATGTGGCCTGTTTTTGCTCCATGAGCACTAGCTTATGGCCTGTCTGTAGTTGCTGCTCTGAGTGTTTAGCTACTTTAGTCTCTTTAATGCATGCAATATCGATGTTATAGTGTTCAGTCTGCACCTAAGGTTTGCCTTTTTGATGTTACACTTAGACCACGTACATTCCACGTAGCTATGGTAAGCTCCTGGGAAGATCGCATCGTCCGAGGATGTCGAGCACAGTTTCTTGTTTGAAGAAGGTTGGACATAATCAGAGTTACCTCTGTATGAGGATGTCAGCCCGCAATCCTTGATGGTTTAGTTTCCCAACAAAGTTGGTACTTAGAGAGGATACCGGCGTGGAGGTGTCATCTTTCTCTTTCTTTAATGTGATGTCGCATTCTAAAGGTTTCATAAACCTAGCAAAACTATGCCCAAAAATGGCTGGCATTTATAAAGTTACATTAAAGAGATATACTATGTCCAGTCTGCTGTCCGATATTGTCGGTGTAACCGTTGCGTAATCTAATAACCGCAGCGTCCCTGGTTTGAGATGCGTGTTTTCACTGCTTTATACTTTTCATTACTTCTGAAAGCATAGTCTACCAATGTTCCGCATTTTGGCGCAATGCATATTCCTATTTCAGTACATATGGCATCTGAAAGCCTACCATCTGATGGACCGGATGCAAAACTCCAACATCCGGAAAGTAAACCAGGTAACACACTTATGGAAACAAAGGCTCTGTCTAAGCAAGTTTCGTCCACATTGTCGTGCTGTTGGTGGGTCAGACACTTACGCAACTGGGAGAATTATGCTGAAAACAACCCGGATGTATCAATTCTTTTCCTGTACTTTGAAAATATTGTACGGGTGAGTCTCCAATAGTACACAGATGAAAACGTTTTGAACTATGCTAAATCACCTGCGCTGCTACGGTTAACACCTCACCCGTGCCGATGGGGGATCCAGTTTTATCTATGACCCGCCCATCTCTATCTAAGCTCCACTCACACTTCGACGTGTAGGGATCGATCGATCCCTGAACTGCCTTATCAATTTCCAGAAAGCTATGGAGGTAATCTGTCAAATTAGTTTCAAAATATTCAACAGCCTGTTTATTAAATAGTAATGACATACACTTCGTACAACTTGGTCCGTCATCAATTAAGCGTATGTGACGAACTTATCTACGCCATTCTTGACGTAATTGATTATGACATCATCCTACATGTCACCTAGTTGATTATGACGTCATATTATTCATGGATAAATTGGTATCCTCCATTGCGGCTCAAAGCACTCAAAATGCTACTTATATCGATTAAATTGAAATTTGTGCAGGCCAAGAGAAGACTACTTTTGTATATTTACCTCTGGTATTTACAAAAATCGGTTTCTGTTGGCATGCACATAAATATTTTTCGAGACCGCTGCAGGGCTATTTTGTCCAGCTTGCCCATGCAGGTAAAGAGCTTCCTAATTTGTGCTTATTCATCTACAAATAGTAAGGGGGTGGGGTGGGGTGGGGTGGGGTGGATTGGGCTGGGGAGGTGTCTATACACGCTTTTTGATTGGCTCTCATAGGTCACGTGATTTCGAGGGTGGTGGGTGGATTATATATGGAGTGTGAAAAGGTGTGTGCTAGGTGGGCGTTCTTGTGCAAACACGCTTACCAGCACACGCCCCCCCCCCCCCTTTTGACACTTCACATTTGGTCAATTAAGCCCTTCGAAGTCACGTGGCATGTAAAAGTCAATCAAAACGCGTACCTATTGATAACAGGCTGTTTTAATTGGCAAGTGTTGGTGATAGACATAGTGGACTCCAGGCCATTCTGACACAGAGCGAGCTAGAGGGAACATCTCTGTCTACTAGTAGTGATGGATGTTTTCATTGTACATTATTATTTATGGTATTATTAGAACTATAACTAGTAATGAATTTGATATTGCGCAAGTGTAGCAAGAGATATACGTTCTGGATATATAAACAGATTTACAGGATTCGGAAGAAGAGGAAGAGGAAAAAAGAGAATATGTATTTTAGAGAGTATTTTATAATATCTTAGAAAAATACTACAAGACCATTGTGCCAATTAAAAAAAAATCAAAAACCAAACAATCAAAAACCAATAATTAGAACTGCCTTTCTTACGTACTGATAATTGCTAAAACTAAGGAAGCCGGGGTCTGGGTGGGGGTGGGGTGGGGGGTGAGGGGGGGGGGGGGCGATAGACTCGCTTATTTATTGACTCCCACGGGTAATCTGATTTATGAGCGTGTGCTGGTGGGCGTGTTTGGAAATGTATGCCCATTTTCACACTCCTTATATGGGCAATTAATCTCCGCCCCTCAAAATCGCGTGGCCTATGGCAGCCAATCAAAAAGCGCATCTAACTCTATCACTACTACTTCTGCAGTCCAAGAGAAGACTTTTTTAAATCTACAATTGTACTGACTGCCTCGGTTACCGAGTCAGATATTTCAGTAGTAAATCTTGAATAATCCTGTGCGGGATTTCTATTCAACTATAGGCCCAATGCCGCCATTCCCAAATTATGACGTTTCCAATACTGACATTGATTATATATGGTGCTGTTTCTATGGCTTACTTCTTTATTAAGTCATCTGTTTCAATTTCATCAGTGAGATTGATTTCAACAATGAATATTAATCAATTAATCAATCAAGTAATCAATCAATCAATCAATCAATCAATCAATCAATCAATCAATCAATCAATCAATCAATTTATTTCTCCCAGATCACTGTACAGTGATAAATGGGGAGGTTTGGTTACAATTTTCCCATTGGCAGTGTGCTTTTATATTACAAAATTATTATCATTATTATTATTATTATTATTAATCTGTGTGCCCTGATCAAATTGAATTTTCCACACGTATCAAATTGCTGCATCGAAATCGGACTGTAACTTTTCGAGATATAGCGTCGCAAACTCGTAGTATTTTGGCGTTTACTTATTAATCAGTGTGCAGAAACTGCTCGCAGAGTATTATTCTATGATTGAATCAATTTCTTCAAACATATCTCCTCCTAAAGATTTCAAGTTAGCATCTCCAAACATGGTCAGATGCTAGTGGGCATAAGGGTGTGTGTTGCTATTGTTTTTCCTTTGGATCTGCCCAATAGTTTTCGAGCTATCCACCTTTGAGTGGGCAAAAAGTCCCATAGGAAATGTATAGGGATTTTCAATATGGATTTTTGAACTGCTACTACACCCTGAGTTATGGTAGTATGGTTCCACTGATGATTATTTGTGAAAAACGGTTTTTTTTCCAAAATGGCCGCCATTAAAAAAATTTGGGCAAAAATACCAGCTTCCGTTTATTGCAGGAACGAACTCGGGATGAATAATTTAATTCCCATTTTTGGGATGCATTTCCACCAGTTTTCGCGCGGTCAATGCCAAACCGGGCCAACAGCGGGAACACCTACGAGGATCATGACTTGCGCTTTTCACCTCAATTCGACTCATTATTTCCGAGATATGGCGTCATGAATTGCGAAAATAGTAATCGTTAGTCCCTTTGCGCCCAGCCAATTTCCTACGGATTTGAAATGGAAATTAAAAGTTCATGGTCATATTTTAAGATCAAATTGAATTTTCTACACGTAGAAAATTACTGCATCCAAATTGGATTGTAACTTTTCGAGATATAGCGTCGCAAACTCGAGGTATTTTGGCGTGTACTTATTAATCTGTGAGCAGAAACTGCACGCAGAGAATTATTCTATGATTGAATCAATTTTTTCAAACCTATCTCCTCCTACAGTTTTCAAGTTAGCATCTCTAAACATGGCCAGATTCTAGGGGGCATAAGGGTGTGTATTGCTGTTTATTTTATTTTGGCTCTGCGCAATAGTTTTCGAGTTATCCACCTTTGAGTGGGCAAAAAAGCCCCATATGAAATGTATGGGGATTCCCAATATGGATATTTGAAGTGCTACTACACCCTGAGTTTTGTTCGGATAGCTACCATGCTTTGATAGCATGGTTCCACTGATGATTATTTGTGAAAAACATTTTTTTTCAAAATGGCCATTGTGAAAAAATTTTGGGCAAAAATATCAGCTTCCGTTTTTTGCAGAAATGAACTCGGGATGAAAAATTTAATTTCCATGTGTGGGATGCATCCCCGTCAGTTTTCGCGCAATCAATGCCAAACTTGGCCAACCGCTAGAACACCTATGGGAATCGATGGCTTGTGCTCTTCTCCTGAATTCGACTCATTGTTTCCAAGATATGACATCATTAATTGCGAAAATAGCAATTTTTGGCCCCATTGCGCGGCAGCCGAGGCCCGACGGATTTTAACTGGAAATTAAAATTCCACGGCAGTATTTTTCAATCAAATTGAACTTTCCACACGTAGCAAATTGCGGCATCGAAATCGGACTGTAACTTTTCGAGATATAGCGTCGCAAACTCGATTTATTTGGGCGCTTACTTATTAATCTGTGTGCAGAAAATGCACGCAGAGTATTATTCTATGATTGGATCAATTATTTCAAACGTATCTTCTCCTACAGTTTTCAAGTTAGCATCTCCAAAATTGGCCAGATTCTAGGGGCCATAGGGGTGCGTATTGCTGTTATTATTATTTCGGATCTGCCAAACAGTTTCGAGCTATCCATCTTTGAGTGGGCAAAAAAGTCCCACTTTGAAGTGCTACTTCACACTGAGTTTTGTTCGGATCGATACCATGCTTTGGTAGGATGGTTTTACTGATGATTATTTGTGAAACATAATTTTTTCAAAAAATGGCCGCCATGAAAAAATTCTGGGCAAAAATACCAGCTTCCATTTTTTTGTAGAAATGAACTCAGGATGAAAAATTTAATTCCCATTTTTGGGATGCATCTCCGTCATTTTTCGCGCGATCGATGCCAAAATGGGCCAACCGCGAGAACATGGGAGTCGATGACTTGTGATTTTCACCTCAATTCGACTCATTGTTTCCGAGAATTTGCTAAATTATTTTTTTATCAAAATTGTCGCCATGACAAGATTTTTCGTTTTGAAATTTTATTTTTTCAATTTTATTTCTCTTTGGGTCAAAAGTACAAATAACATTTTATTGCAGAAATGAACTCGCAGTGAAAAAACCCCAATCTTTTGGAAAATTATCTTTTTTCAAAATCGCCGCCGAATTTTTTTTTGGCTCTGATCGACTTGAACTTTGGTGAAATTCCACATCTTATATTGTCTTGATTGTGCGCTGCCTCCTAAATTTTAAGTTTATCTATCCAATGGACGCATGTAGGACACTGGATGGTCGCAATGGAATAAGCTGAAAGTCAAATTAATTTCAAAATTTTCAACAGAATAAATTTTATGTAGGGATAAGTCGGTAAAAGTGTCAAAGTGCGAATGAGGTATTTAATGTTTATTTTTTTGCTTTCAAATCTTTTTTTTATTTGGCATTTTGTAAATTGAAGTATTTGTCAGTACCTCACGACCACAGTAATCATACATGCACACCGTTTAATGTTCAGCAGGAACAGCATCTTACAGTCAAATAAGTTCCAAAATATATAATAGAAAATTATATGAAATTATTATATCTGCTCTGCGCGATTGAAACGGCAAGATTGGTCAACCAACACAGCAATATCTGAGAGCCAAGGGGGATGGCTCGACACACGCCAGCCGATCCTATAACCCTTAAACCCGTAAATTTATTCAGCAGAATTTCAATTTTCTGATAGAAAATTGCATTTTCAGACGAAGAGAAGATTATATTTGTGAATTTCCTATTGGAATTACTGGCTCGGTTATCTAGCCATTCATTCCAGTTCTCTATTTTCAAAAATAGTCTTCTCTTGCTCTGCAAATTGGGATTTCTCAAGACCACTGCAGAAGCCGTTTTTGCCTGATATGAGTGTTAAAGGGTTAAATTCTCGCCTGCTCTATCAGGAATATTAGAACATGTAGGAGCCATGCTTATTCGGCCCAAGCGTATGCGGAACCATGCTTATTCGGCCCAGGCGTATGCAGAACCATGCTTATTCGGCCCAGGCGTATGCGGAACCATGCTTATTTGGACCAGGCATATGCAGAACCATGCTTATTCGGCCCAGGCGTATGCGGAATCATACTTATTCGTCCCAGGCGTATGCGGAACCACGCTTATTCGGCCCAGGCATATGCGGAACCATGGTTATTCGGCCCAGGCATATGAGGAACCATGCGTATTCGGCCCAGGCGTATGCAATCTATTATGCGTTATTTAACCCGTTAACACTTATATCAGCCAAAACACTTATGCAGTGGTCTTGAGAAATGTCCATTTGCCGACCAAGAGAAGACTATTTATGAAAATCGACCACTGAAATGACTGGCTCGATAACCGAGCCTGTCATTCCTGTGGTAAATTTAAAAAAATAGTCTTCTCTTTGTGCAAATTGACATTTTATATAAGAAAATTGAAATTCTTTTGAACAACTTCGTGGGTTAAAGGAAAATTCAACTTATCTTATGCCAGGTATTCCGTGTATTATGTATTATTATTATTCCGTACATCTATGCATTGTATTTTTAGTTTTCTATCATACCATCAAAGATAGAAATTCTCTGGAAGCCGCACAGATTGACTTTTCAACCCTAGACCCTCTGTCGCGGGTGCATGACATCTTTAGTTTGGAAGAGCCAGGATACACGCAACACTTCGGGTCATTTGAATCTAATTTGACTGGCAATTGTTATATTAGTAATAATATTTTTACTTCTTAAATTCTGCTTCCAGAATTTTGAGGAAAATATCCGTAAGATAGCAGCATTTCTTTCACTTCCGCTCTCAGACGAACTCCTAGAAGGCATAATGGCAGCGTGCAAGTTTGACAATATGAAGAATGCGCCAGTCTCTGAGAACCTGGGGGAGTTGTGGGCGCATGGGATGGAGAAATCCTTCTATAGGAAAGGTGGGCCCATACTGTATATCACCCTGTTAACGCAGGTTACAGGGCAGGTACTGGATCAATACCGGCCAATTACGGCCCACTATTAACCCGGTATCTGTCCAATATCCTGTGTTATCAAGGCATCTTTTATAAATAATATATTAATGCTAACTACATACTCAAAGACCTCCGCAAACGATACCTGTAGTATTCAGGGCAAATCTCCCCTATTATGCAAGAACAATTTAAATTATCCGTTGTTTTAATATTAATAGCATGGATAACATATCAAATTAAAATAACAATCAATTTCATTCATGATTTGTTACATATGGCAGAGAATGAGCCTTTCCAGTTTTGCTAAGCCCCGCCCATCTCTAGCTAAGCTCCACCCACACTTCACCGTGTTGGGATTGATCGACCCCCGAATGCCCTAACTATTAATTTCCTGTAAAATATACAAGTAATCAGTTGAATATTTTGTAACTACTTTGCCTGGGTGCTGTTGTTGCCTATTGCGCCCAGTTAAACTAGTTTCAAAATATTCAACATAATATTTATTAAATAGCAAAAACATACAATTCGTACAACAACGCATAGTCAGTCTTCATAGATACGTTCGTGACGTACTTATCTACGTCAGTCATGACACTATAATGACGTCATTCATTATGATGTTATTCTACACGCAATGTGATGTCAGATAAAGTTGGCAGCACTGCACTTGTAAATAGCGACACATTGGGCAAGTCTTCAGAAGCGCACAGGGCCGAAATTATTCCTTTAATGACTAAATTTTGCCAAAAAATTAACATATTTGCTTATTGAATACCACTTTGCAGGCCAATTGAAGACTATTTTTAAAAATTTGCCACTGGAATGACTGGCTCTACCGAACTTTAAGTTACATGCATAGATACCACATCTATATGAGTAATGTGGCCGACTCCCACAACCCAACGGCCTCACGGTTCCCAGCGGCATTACGGTTCAAACGGGAGACACGCTTTCTGGCTATCCTACCAGTATCAGGCTATAGTTCTGAGCCCACCCCTCCCCCCTCCCACCCCACACCACCCACACACAACCCCACTCACCCCCACACCATCGGTAAGAACTTAAAAAATCTTGCACAGGGCCACCTGAGTCGAAAGTTCGGCCTTGGAAGCGTAACTACGGGATTTACATCTTGGATCTTATCGATTATATGTACACCTACTTAGCCAATTCACCATTACATTTTTAGCTATGCCCCGCCCATTTTTAGCTAAGCTCTACCCACACGTCGCTCGTGTTGGGATCAATCGATCTCTGAAATGTCTGATTATTAATTTCCATGAAACTATCCAGGTAAGCTATTGAATATTTTGTAACTAATTTGACTGGTCGTTGTTCATAGTCCAGTCAAATTAGTTAAAAATATTCAACAGAATGTTTATTAAATAGTAGAGACATACAATTCGTACAACGTGTCGGACTATTAAGAGTTAAAGACGGGCCAAATAGAATCATTCATGCCGTAATAATTATGACGTCAGCATACAAGTCACTTAGTTAGTTATGACGTCATATGACTTCATATGATCGATGTATACACTTGGACAGGCCCGTTGTTGTAAGAACGTGTTATTAAAATTAATTACATCATTCATTCGCTTTCCAGGTACAATTGGCGATTGGAAAAATTGGTACACAGTTGCTCAGAATGAGCTCGCCGATGAGTTTCTGGCAAAGGAAATGAAAGGCTCTAGATATGCGCATAGCTATGAGTGATGAGTTATGTCGACCCACACTCAAGTTCAAGTTCATGTTTCCTTTATTTAAACTCAAGCCCTTCGTATTTTCTTTATTACACTCAGGCCGCGACAGGCTTCATGAGCATATGAGGGTAAACTAATTCTGTGTCTGTAGTAGTAGTAGTAGTTGTAGTAGTAGTAGTAGTAGTAGTAGTAGTAGTAGTAGTAGTAGTAGTAGTAGTAGTAATAGTAGTAGCAGCAGCAGCAGCAGCAGCAGCAGCATCAGCAGCAGTAGTAGTAGTAGTAGCAGTAGTAGTAGTAGTAGTAGTAGTAGTAGTAGTAGTAGTAGTACAATTTCATCAACTGAGCTCATCAAATGATATTTTCTGAAATTTCTGTTCACTTAAGGAATATACTTATGTCCCTAAATTCTGAAATGATTTGTCAAACGAACGGTCAACATTATTTATTTCATATTAATATTAAGAACTCCAGATTAAAACTTTAAACTAATATTTTATTAGCCCTTTAATGGCTAAATTGTGTCAAGCATATTAAAATATTTGCGTGTTTTGATTGTCGATTTACAGGAAAAGAGAAGATTATTTTTGAAAATTTGCAACTGGAATGACTAACTCGATTACAGACCCAGTCATTTAAGTGGCACATTTCCAAAAGTATAAGCAAATGTATAAGTATAAGTATAAGTGTCTGCAAATTGGCTTTCTCCAAGTCTACTCCAAAGACCGGCTTACTCTCAACCGTACAAACATGACATCTAATCATTAAAATTTCTTGTTGTTACTAAGTTTATCATAGTTATTATAGAGTGATTTATTTCTAGCTAGGCCCCGCCCACTTCTAATTAAGTTCCACCCATTTTTCCACGCGCGTTTGAATCGATTTTTAACAATTTGAATTATGAATTCCCAGAATCGCAATTTCAAGGTGGTGATATAGGCAATCCCAGCAATTAAATATTTTGAAACTAATTTGACTGGGAGCTGTTGCTACCAATAAAAGCAAGAGCTCCTGATCAAATAAGTTTCGAAATATAGTCCAATCAATCTATGGTTTAACCCACAACAAATTGCAACAGTAAAGAAACCACTTTTATTTTGTGTATTTTCGTCTCAGAAATGATGTATTAAAAATTTAATAACATCTTTTTAGTGGAACATGGGTACAATATGCCATATATCTCGCGAACTGTTCATTTTAGACAACATAAATACATTATGAGTAGATTGAAACATGTCCCCAATCTGCTGGAAATTTGTGTCTTCTGCATCCCACGGCCACTCTATAACGTCCTAACACAACATTGACACCCGGAAATTCGATGTATGCAAACCATTTCTAGATTCACTTGCAAAGTTGAGTTCTTATTATCATCCGAGACATCATTTGACATACACCTTGCTGGAAGAATCAAGCATGATATCTATATCCGCCTTGACTCAAAGAAAGGAGGAGCTTTCAACTTTATCAGTGCCAATTCAACCAGGCGTGTGTAAGAGAAGAACGACTACAAGAATATCCTTTTTACACGCTCTCCTCCAGCGCGATATAATATTCATGGTATTTAGAAGAGGCACAGCTCTCAGACTGACCCTTATCGATGGCAATAAGTTATTCGGTGTCCAGATCAAACTATTGTGCGATCATCGAAGGACGAGTTCATATCGGCTGGTAAGAAGGGCACATTATGCATAAATGAACGCCGAATGACTATCTTGACACGAAATGAATGACTATCTTGACACGATAATGCATCAGAGATCTCAGGAACTTGTTACATCAGCAAAAAGGCCATCTACCCAAACATGTTGCCACCAACATCTGCAGCGATGAAATACATCTACCTCCGAGTGTTCCATCAGCTCCAACAATGGAAGCAGAGTATCGCGGAGGTCGTTGAATGGGCCTGGAACGTCTCACCAGTATACTTGTACTTGGATCCTGCACCATAGGCTCTTCTCAAACTAGTGATATACACCTGCAAATCAGGAAGTGGAATTGTGTGCTGTGTGAGCCATCGCCATAGATCCGATTGATCGACGGCTTGTTCTGGATGCAAGGCGTTTGTCAAAACAAGCAAAATGATAACTTAGTTATATAGTTACGTGGTCCTTTTCTGCTGAATATGCTAGACAGCATGTAGCAGATCTTCATTGTCTTCTTCCATGTCTTCCGTTGGTTCTACTTGTACCTGTAGTACACGTGGGTTGGTGCAGACGAGCTGGATGGGAAGACCAGTTTCGAAAATCTGGTCTTTGTAGAATTCCCTTAAAGGTGTTAAGGGTAGGAGTCGAGCGTTGCTTTAGTAGTTTGAACCTGGCAACAAATTCTCACGATTTACATCATAGATACCATACACGCACTTGTATGTCTCAACTAGGTCGCCATGCAAGTCCCGATAAATCAAACTTTGTAGCTTTAGTGCCTTCAGGCGGTCTGCATATGGGATGTCAATCCTGCTATCAGTTTCGTTGGTCGACGATGGACATTTCTGATTAGGCAGATATCCTTTTTGTACAAAGTGGACCATACACAATTCACACATTCTGGAAGTGATCTCACACGACCTTTGTACAGCAGCACAAGCATGCTGACCTCCAGGCAGACAAAAGACCTTTCGTATCATACCAATGATCCAGTTGGCTTTATTGAGGACACATGCTTAATATTAGACCAGCGTCAACGCTAACGCCAGGTCCTTTAGGCTGTTGAGGTCTGGTTGAAGCTGATCATGGTCTTCTTTTGTAGAGATTCGTGAAAGTAATGTAGTATCGTCGGCGAACATCTAGACTAAGTTGCGCCAACTTGTGGCATGTGTTTAATAAAATAGACCCAAGGTACTGAACAGCATAGGTCCAGATTCAATTCCTTCAGGTATCCCACTAATCTCTGGTGACCAGCTTGGTGGCAGGAACCATTAACTGCTACTCTTTGTCTTCTGCTATTGACTCGGCTGATAATGAGAACTGCCAATGAATGCAGAAACGGTTTGCTAACCTCGAACTTCAGCGCCAGGTGTTGGGTTGTGACGTCATAGAGTGGTCATGGAGTGCAGAAGACCTCATTTTCCGGTAGATTAGGGGGCTGCTTCTATCTACTAGTAATACATTTATGTAATCTAAAATGAACCGATCTCGAGATATATGCCATATTATACTCAATTGGAAGCCATATTGGCAGTCATCTTGAATTCAACATGTTCCACTCAAAATATTTGATTAGATTTCTTACATATGACCTAGTGGATCCTACTGAACTGATTCTGGGTGGTTTCACTTCTGCAATTAGTGGTAAGTTTTGTCAAATTTTGTGTTGTTTTGACTGGACTAATATTCGCCAGAATGTTTATTAAATTGTACATTCCACAAATATATATAATGAATGAATCCCATTTTAGCTATGGCCCGACCATCTCTAGCTAAGCGCCACCCACACTGCATCCGTGCTGTGATCGATCCATCCCTAAGCTCCCTAACTATCAATTTTCAGAAAACTATATAGGCTCGCTATTGAATATATTGAAACTAATTTGACTGGTTGCCCAGTAAAACTAGTTTAAAAGTATTCACCATCATGCTTATTAAATAGTAAAGACATACAATTCGTACAACGTGACGGACTACTAAGCTTTTAAAACGGACTAAATCTAGTTAATTGTGACGTAATCGATTATGACGTCAGCCTACATTTCACGTAGATGATCATGACGCCATATGATTGACTGAGAAATTGGATTCCTCCATTCTCCATTAAGACGTGTACCGTTAGACCTTTGTCCATTTTCCGCCAAAGCTACGCCATTTGAAGTATATATTGTTATTGATATGATGTCAGGTACATGAGTGACAGATCGCATTCATCCATTATGAAGTCACATGGACAATATAGGGATCCATTTCTAGCAAGGCCCCACCACTTATAGCTAAGGACCGCTCATGCTTTCAGATGTTCAGATCGATTTATATACTTTGAATCCTGAATTCTCAGAATCCCATTTTCAAGTCAATTACACAGGTAAGTTGTTGAATATCTTGAAACCAATTTACCTGGTGATGTTGCTCCCTACCGCCCGCAATATATCCATGTATATTCCTATCACAGCAACAGCACACAGTCAAATTAGTTTCAGAATATTCAACAGAATGTTTATTAAATAGTAAAGACATACACTTCTTACAACTCGACGGGCTATTCCAAGTTCATAATGGAGTATTTCTCTAAGCTCATGCACTAATTGGAGACACAGTCAGCCTGCTTCACTCCTTCCTGCCTTTCTCCAACTATGATAAATGTGATGTGTGCGCATGCGTGCACATATATATGTATGTGCAGCCGTGCGTGCGTGCGTGCGTGCGTGCGTGCGTGCGTGCGTGCATGCGTGCGTGCGTGCGTACCTGCGTGTGTGCGTGTGCGTGTATATAGGTGTGTGTGTGTGCGTACCTGCGTGCGTGCGTGTGCGTGTATATAGGTGTGTGCGCGTGCGTGCGTGAGTGCGTGGGTGCGTGAGTGCGTGAGTGCGTGAGTGCGTGCGTGTGTGTATGTTTATGCGTGTGCGTGTGTATGCATCCATGTGTACATGTACATGGGCTTGTGGGTGCATGTGTGCTTGTTTGCATGCGTGCGTGCATGTGCGTGTATATGCAGCCCATGCTGATTCTGATATACCCAGTGAGTCAGAAAACCCAGACGAAGATAGTTCCGTTACACTATCAGAACAAACTGAGAAGTTTGCACACAAATTGTGAATATGGATTTTGCAAAGGTGCTACTTACATGTTCAGTTACCTTTTCACATGACTTTTGACATCGTGACCTTTGTTTGGTGTTGATGACGTCATATCATTTCAACCAAAATCCCCACTATGCACAATCGTACTATGAGACAAGTGTACCGTAATTCTATGAATTTCATGTTCAGTTTCTGATTTATCTAATATAAATATGTTATAACTGCAATATCAGATGCGATGCCTGATAAACTATTCACCTGGTTTAATCAGTTAATGACTCACCCGAAAGATAGTCTAACCAGTTTTACAGCCCCATTCTGCTCAGTGAGATAGCCGAGTGAATCAACCATGTGAGACATCTTCAAGGTTCACGTTGAAGAAATCGGGGACTTCTTTAACTCACTTGAGACATCGGTCGGAGTCCGAGATTGACTGGTTAAGACTGGGCTTGATGACTCGATGATTGCAGATTGGGGAGATCAATGCCTTTCTCTCTACACAGATTAATAATTTCATATTCAAGAAGTAACGTAACTACTGGTAACGAATAACGAATACAAATTTATTAAAATTATAACCAACTTGTAACTTGAAGTAATAACTTGATAACTGTGTATGGCTCTTCACAGAATAGCTTTGATAAATTGATGCTATAAATCTAACAACTATAACATATTAATGTATCCCATATTACAATAACAACTGATTTTTCGGAACATCACTTGGTCGAGTGTTAATCCAAGTACTGTGCAAGCGTCTTGTGTAGCACTAAACAAGCACATGCATGATTGTGCTCATACATAATTATTATTATAACTATTACTTGCATCTGATTGGCTACCTCTAAATACGGACCAATCAGATCTTATACTGAGATGTTCTCATAGTGCAATATTTTCCAGATCAATCTGGAACTATCTGGATTAAGATAATGAATAGTCGACTAGTTAACAATAACATTCGAATTTAGATTAGGTCGTCAAAGTCAAATGCCATGCATGCTTATGTATTCCAGTCTGACTTGACAGTCTGTGACTAAGTTTCTCATGTTCATTTATAATGGGCAAGCTTGGGGTTCACTGAGTTCTTATTCATCAAAGTGCATTATGGGTTGACTTCTGATCTAACACGTACATGATGCCTCATTTCTGAAAAAACTACGAGTGGGTGTAAATCGTGATTCATAATCGCATGCTTCAATTACTAAAGGCAAAGTGAACCAGATAATTAACCATATACATAAGGTTGGGATCAATCTTTATTTCCATGTTTTAAAAATAATGTCTTAAGGAACATCTTATAAAGTACTGACACAGCGAATGGCACCAAATATTTCTTAAGGTATGTCTGCATCAAATCCCCCAATACTGTGTAGACTCTTATATCCAACCCTTTATACACACAGGGGCCTTATTAGACCTGAAAAAATCAGTCAGTAAAATAACACACAGCTAATTGGGATCCAAAGTACAATGCACTGAATATGAGTTATGAGAACACATTACTTGCCAGGACCTTCGCTACGCTGGATGCCTCTTGGTACAGCAAAGCAAATGCTTCTACCCACTTCATAAAATAATCATGTAATATGAGGATATACATTATCAGTCGTATTCAAGGGTCTGAGAACATCAATAGCCACTCGCTCCCAACAATTTTTACTTGTAGTAGTGCGTAATGGTGCTGGCCAACAGCGCGTTTTTGGCATGGGATACATTTGGCAACCCATGCCTTCACACTATCGCAAATCCTGATGCAGTGGAATCTCTGTTTGATGCGTGTCACTGTTCTTTCCACGGCTGGATGTCTGGCATTATCATGTAGTTGTTGTAAGATATTATTCCGATAACTTTCCAGGATCACCAGATGGTTATTGATGTAAAAAACGTTGTTGTTGATATGACATTCTTCGTACCGCTGGTAGACATATTTAGCCATTGGAGATAGTGGTGTCACAGATTCCTTGGGAGTATGTACCCCCTCCGGGATCCATGTGTATATATGTTGTGTATGCGCATCTGTTGCTTGTTTGTGTGTGAGTTTCTCCGCATTCCACTCTGTGCACCGCAAATCGGGGAACTCCAGAAATGGCTGTGTAGATTGTGTCACAGTTGCTGCCTCTTCGCTATGGGCCTGCAAGGATTCCTGCCATTTCGCTCCCTGTCCCTCCATATTTTAAAGGTTTCTGAGCCAGCGTAGAGAGGCATGGTCTGTAAATGCACGACTGCACAGAAAGTGTTTATAATACTTGACGAAATGTACTACTGCAAGTGGTTCTCGCTCCGTGGTTGTGAATCTTTTTTCTGTTTTGTTCAATGTACGTGAACCATAAACCAATACCTGCTCTGTTCCATCCTCTGTGACCTGAGATAGAACTGTGCCAATAGCGTAAGCTGACGCGTCAGTGTCCAAGATGAAATTGAGGTTTGGATTAGGATGAGCAAGAATCAGGGTGGTCATCAAGAGTTCCTTCAATGCCCTGAAGGAACCTTCACACTCACCCATCCACTCGAATGGTCGATCTTTTTCGGTGATCTTATAAAGGGGTGAAGCGATCTCACTGAAATGATGGATGTATCAGCGATAGTACTGGCATACGCCAAGAAAACTCCAAGTTTCTATGATCGAAGATGGCATTAGCCACTCTGCTACTGCCTTTGTTTTTAATGGCTGAGTAGCCACTCCATCACCGGATATGACGTGTCCCCGAAACTCGACGCTCTGTCAGAAGAGATGATATTTCTTTGGCTTGAGCTTTAAGTTGGCACGGTGTCCAAATTGCTTAGTGCTTGCTCAAACGTGGGACCAAAGACGATCACATCATCAATGTAACATAGACAGATTTCCCATTGCATGCTGGTTAATACCTGCGCAATGAGACGTTCAAAAGTTTCAGGCACGTTGCACAAGCCATAGGGCATCTTGGGGAATTGAAAAAGACCATCCCTACATACGAATGCGGTCTTTTCTATGTCATCTTCATCCATGGCTTCTTGCCAATAGCCACTAGCTAAATCAAGGGTACAAAACCACTTGGCTCTGGACAAGGAATCTAAGACCTGATCTATCCTAGTTAAAGGATAGGCGTCTTTAACGCTAAGCTCATTAAGGCAGTGGTAGTTAATACAAAACCGCCTACAGAATACAGAACCGGAGGTTCCGTCCTTTTTGCTTGCTAGTACTATGGGGCTGGCCCATGGAGATGCTGATGGTTCAATAATAGCGGTTCACAACATGTCGTTTACCAATTGATTAGCCTCTGCTTCCTTATGAATAGGGAAACATCGTACTGGTTGTCACACTGGGCAAATTATTTCCTGCATCGATGGAGTGTCGCACAAGATGAGTATCTCTGAGATCCATGTCTCCTGATGAAAAACTATCGCGATACTTATAAAGTAATGTCCGTACATGTTGTTTTTGAGATGGCTGTAAACCTACTGTGGCACGTAAGTACAAATCATGTAGATGTTCCAGTAAATCATCAGTAATGTCTGTGTGTGAAGTGCTGTGTGTTGGTGTTTCCAAAGAAATCACATCCACCAAATGGCCACAACCGATTCCTGGTTCAAGAGTTATAGGGTCCACTGTGCCATTGGACACACTAAAAGGAATGTGTTCCTTATTGGTGGTGTCCACGATCATACGAGGACTTGCGCATTGTGAAGCATTCATGTAGTTGGGGTCGGGTTCCAGTGTGGCGATGGGTGCGTTGTCTCCTAACTGTGGTGCGGTGGCCCATAAGATTTGTTCTTGTCCTGGCTCAACTGTGGCAGTACTTGAAAGTATTACACTTGTACCCTTTGGCCTTCCCGGTGTGGTTCACTGTCCCCGCCACGCCGGACGGACACTCAGTTCCCCACACAGGATGCAGCCTAGGCTATGTACCTCTCCGTATATGCCTGAGATAAAGACCTGTCCAAGTTATGGGGCCATAATCCGGGACACAGTCACGGTGCACACTGATGACTCCCGAGCCGAGTGGACACAGTACTGGGAGCCAATTAAGGTCATCTTGCCATGGGTCATAGCCCGTCTGGACTGTACCATGGAGGTGATACCTACCAGACATCTCCTTAGCTAGGGCCTCCGCGTAGATCGTTCTTTGACGTCATTTTAGCTAAGAGGCCCTGCTCAGAGAATACACGATGTCATCCACCCCACGGGTACTTGGGTCCCAGACTGCTCCACCCATCCGGCAAGTGACAGGTTACACCGTCTCACGCACATACCCTCCTGCTTCACAAAGAATCACTTTTCATGATCTCTGATCACAGGAGGCATGACTCACAATACGAACGCTTGCCATGGCCTGACTGTACATTGAGCCATTTTGACCACTCATAACCAGAAACGGGTTGATGAACTGACATGATCAATATGACTGGCCGGCAACCCAGTCGATAGCGATCACCATCTGAGCTCAGGCTCAGGGGCAACCGACGGTCTGATCCATACCTATCTGCCAACAGAATACGAACCTTGACCATTTTCCCCAGCCTTGCCTGCAGGACACCTCCAGTGGATCCTGCCACGAAATCCACGGAGGCTTAGGTTGCCCTGGGTGTGGACTGTCATCCACGTATCACGCATGTCCACTTACTGAGACTGGATTAACCAAAAATCTCAGCAGCCCGATTAGTGCGCCATCGAGACAGTACCACAGTAGGATGTTAATTCATCCTTCGTAGACACAGAGGCCTTCAGTATCTCCTATGCGCTATTTGATTCTTTCTAGTTTTATGTGTCTCCAGACCTCGCAGGCCCACTGCTGCCTGTTGTGCACACCCATTGCGGAGCCTATCCCTCTCGGTGTGCACATGTATCATATAATGATGACTCCGGTCCAAGGGGTCTTCCTCGTCCATGTATGTCGAGTTCTTGTTGTTTGCAGTGTATTATGGCTTCGGTGGTACTGACAAAATCAGAGCAAAGAAGGGCATCATTTTGAATAGAGGCGATAACAACTCGCTGTATGAATTGCATCTCCTCATTTGTATGATAAGATTAACTACTCCAGCCACGGGCACATCGGCTCCCATAGCTGTCTGTAAAAAGATGTTTGTGGCTTCTTATGAGGTGGGGTGCTCTCATACAAGCGCTTGTTAAAAACTGTGATGGAAGCCCCAGTGTTAATGGTGGCACTGGTGAAAATACCGCTAAACAGACAGACACATTTGTAAATAAAATTTCTGTGATTCTGCGGAAGTGTTTCCAATGATGCCCTTTGCAAAAGAGGTTGTGGAGCGGAATCATTCTGTATGTATTCAGTTTTTTTCCGGATGGCTTCCCATCGTGTTGCTGATGGGTGAGTGTGAAAGGGGCCAGTTTGTCGTTGCCACTGCTGTGAGTGCGTTGGTGACCGCAGAGCTGGTGGTAGCAGTGGTGGTGGAATTGTCGCCATTTGTATGTGCAGTGTTTGTGTAGACAGCGGTGCGGATGGGATTCTCGCGATTACGGATTAGCTCGACCTGAGTGGGCCACTTCTTGCAGTGCATCATTGGATGTTTTGTTGAGGCACAAAAGAAACAGTGATAGTGTCGAATCCTTCCATATCGACGGCAGTGTCTACGTTTATGGATCCATGATGCTGAGTGGATAGTTTCTCCCATACCGCTGCTGTCTGTAGATGTAGGAGATGATGCTGTGTGGGGCGGTGTGTTTCATACCACCAAGGGACACTGAGAGTCCAGTGTCTTGGTTGCGGGACGTGGTGCTTGCAGAAACGTTGTTTCAGCTGAGATACTACAACATACCACTGCCGTTTTACATAGGAAAGAAGGTTTATTTAGTAATTTATAACAATTAAACAGTACCAACTCGGCACACTAGAAGTACCACTCGCTCTTGGACGTGCTGCACGTAACAGCGACAGGCGCGTGCACGCGCACCACGCATTCTAATGAACTTCATCGTTTTCACGACGAAAATCCTCTCGTATAGGCTTATACAGGCTTATTGCTCTATCCAGGGGGTGGGGTGCACGCTTATAGGAGCGAATCCAGGACAGGCGGCCCGTACCCAGCTTAGCTGGTACAGCCGGTACCTGACCGGTCGATCCGCGCTACAGTTAGTTCATTGGTT
>CM067372.1:145453095-145455595 GCA_034401795.1 Chaetoderma sp. LZ-2023a
TCTATTTCAGCAGTCAAGGACCACACCAGAAGCATAAAATGGTTGAAATTTAGGTTTCTCTGGCTTCTTTCTAGACTGGGTGGCCTAGCTGTGTTCGCGGCTCAGTACTGGCCGCCACGAATTCGTTGCATCTTTGGGTATCTTTCATCTCCTCTGTTTCCTGGAGTATGTGTGTAAAAATCGTGGTAGTTCTCTGCTATACACGGGTATGGTTTACAGTTGGAATACAAAATATACTCTAAGCTGTTTAATGTCGTCGAAAACTGTAGCTTTAGTGCCCTTATAGGGATTCTACTGTAATCTCAAATGTTGTCTTGTACTGATAGATTATGGATTCCATATTATTCACTTCCAGACGCATTCCTTTATCTGTATCACAATTAGTCGCTTTGTAACATCGCATTAATGTTGCACTGTGGTCGCCGCCATTTTGTGACGTCGTATCTAGGTGAAGATAATACACGTTTACAGTATTTGAACCATTATCATGTTGTAGATATAGAACCTAATTTGACTGTATGCTGTTGTTGACGAAAGACAGCAAGAGCTTCTAGCCGAATTAGTTTAAAAAGATTCAACAGGTTACATGTACGCCTTTCTTGTACACCATACAGCCAAACCTTAGACTGCGCCTAAATGATTGAGCGCGTATACTGAGGCAGATGGTGTATCTTTTTTCTGATTGGGCGAAAAGTAAATATTGATAGCTTCATACACTAGAGAAATGTCCCAATATATCTTTATTAAAACCTGATTATAATTCATTAACGGTCATGATTAAAAGCTTAAAAAACTACCGTGCATTAAAGACTTACATTCTATGATGAGCTGTAATGGACATTTCCAGCTTTACCTATCGCCCGCCCATCTTTAGCTAAGCTCCACCCACACTTCCTCGTGTTGAATCGATCCATCCCTGATTGCCTGACGATCTATTTCCCGAAAGCTATGCATGTAAGCTGTTGAATCTTTTGAAACTAATTTGACTGGGTGCTGTTGCTGCCTATATGTTGCTGCCTATGGCAGCAGCAGCGCCCAATCAAATTAGTCTCAAAATATTCAACAGCATGTTTATTAAATTGGAAAGACACACAATTCGTACAACAACGCATTTCCCGTCATCAATTAAGTTATTCATAATATTGAGGCCATTGCCGTCATATCTCGCCCTCGACATTCAACATACGATCATTTTATGGAAAATTAATTCGATAATAACACGTGCTAGTTTTATAAAAGAGTGATTTCAGTCTTGAAATCAGATAACCGTTCAATTGAGGAATCCAGTATATCGATCAATCATATGACGTCATGATCAATTACGTCATGAATGACGCGATTTAGTCAGTCATATACGCTTAATAGTCCGTCAAGTGGTACTAATTGTATGCCTTTACTATTTAATGCACATTCTGTTGAATGTTTTCAAATTCATTTGACTGGGCGCCGTTGCTGCCATATAGCCTCCAGTCAACTTAGTTTCAAAATATGCAACTGCTTGCCTGCCTATTTGTCTAGAAATTCAGATTCAGGGATCGATCGATCCCAACACGGGAAATGCGTGGGTGGAGCTTCGCTAGAGATGGGTGGGGTATAGGTAAAACTGGATTCCTCTATTACATCTGCAGACCGCCATAGTTTATTCTCTATACACGGGACTATATGTGGATGTATAACAAAAGAAATGTCAGGCCATTCTTTATCCAAACGCGAAATGCCTCCATCTCAATTTGAATGTAGCCGCAGAGGAACAGTTCAAATTTTAGTGAATTTATTTAATAGCGCACATTCACACCAAAATGCGTTAAACTAAAAGTGTTAAAATTGCATACTTTTAGAGGCTAAAGATGTGTACCCCTACCTAATGGAACAAAAATATCTTAACATACGATCTCAATCTGTATAAATTAATATATAATCTAGTTGTGAAGTTGAATTGATGGTACGTGTCTCTGATTCAATTTCACAACTAAACATATTAAATTAATTCATAGGAATGAAATTATTCAAATTCACAAAAAAAATTATATTTAAAGGCGTAGATTTACAGGAGAATGCTTGAAAATAAAATTGTCAAAATTCCATACTTTTAGAGGCTTATATTGTGGGCGTAGATGTAATGGAACGAAAAAAATCTTAACATGTGCTGATCAATATAATTGTTTAAGTAGTGAAATCGAATTAGAGACACGAGTTTAGAATTTCACCTCGCAATTAAAATTTTTTAAATAATTTGTAGGGAATGAAATCATATGCTAAGATATATTTCGCTTCATTACACTAAGGTACACATATTAAGCCTCTAAAAGTATACACTTTTATTTTCACGCATTCTGCTGTGAATGTGCACCTTTAATTTACACGGAGTGAAATAATCGTATTTTTCGTATTTTCTTTATTACACTCAGGCCGTGACAACGGCATATGAGGATTATTTGTACATTGACACTCATGTGTTAAGATTTGTTACGTTTCAATACATCGAGGTACACAATTTAAG
>CM067372.1:145460595-145475595 GCA_034401795.1 Chaetoderma sp. LZ-2023a
GAAAGGACCAATCAGTTATCAGGTCATAACTTCTAGGAAGAGATAAGCAGAAGTTGATCGGTGACTTTAATGGTTAACCAATCATGGTGTGCTTATCGGGTACCTAGAAGAGTTGTAAAAATAGATTCTGAGAGGATTTGTACATTTCTGGGAAATGAGCATAATATTGGAAAGTCCGAATTTGGAGCTATATAAGAAGGTACTTCTCTCAGAACAAATTAATCCTTCGATTCACCTAATCGGATTCACACATTGTTCCAAGCTATGGCTGCTATGCCTAACGAGCTTGAGGTAGAATAGGTTAAGATAGGAATAGGTTAAGTTAGAATGATAGTTTTACATTCATCATATTGTACTAAGGATTCGTGTATGAGCGATGCTGTTAGACCATTCACTCAGTTTATCTTATAGTGTAAATACAATATTTTATCTTATGTATATGTAAGACCAGGAGTTTGCCAGTTTATTAGGAAATCTAGTTGAGCTGGGAGACACACTCAGTCCTTACCAGGATCTTAGATCGGTCAGATCAGGCCCAGCACTCTGAAATAAATATCGTCTAATTGCCATCAGACAGACTGGGTGAGCCAACTGCAGCTACTTCGACAAATCTCACTACTGGTGATGTTGTCGCAGTAACACTTAAAAGTTTCCGGTAGTGAGAGGGAGCAACCAACTCTTATTGTCGCAGATCTTAGTAAGTTTTCCTGAAAGTTCTTGAAGGCTACACCCGACCCCAAAATCGTCAATGGCGAACCTGCCAGGATCCTAGATTCATTTAGATTCATTTAGATTCATCACGTATTTATATTCGCACTGGAGTGCTGAACTTTGAAATTTGTAAGTACATTTAAATTATGAACAATCCATCTGAGAGGGAAATGATTTCATTACTTAACGATTTGAACACTAGAATCACCTGTTTTATAGATTTGGATAAATTGTCAGACAGTCCAAAGGTAATCCTACATCGTGAGTGCCGTGAGAACAAAATATTCCATATTACAACTGATGTATGGTGTGCAGATGAACCCTGTTTGAATCGCATAGTCATTCAATTATATTATCAGTAGTTTAAGGATTTTTGTCAATAACTAAATTATAAAATGGCGACATCAGATGCAGTAAACCCATCGCTGGTTTCTGTGGATGTGATGAATACTATCGGCCTGAGAATTGCAAACATAGTATCTAAGGAAGAGGGTCGAAGGGAGCAGGGTCGTATACATCGTCAAGAGATACATGAACTGATGTAGAGGGTTAACCAATGTGATGGTTTAATACCAGAGGAGGTGAGACAATTCATGGATGAAACTCATCGCATGTATCAAGCGACCCAATGAACATTGTCAGGCATACCAGTTTATGTCATGAGTAGAGCATCCTGAGGAGCGCTAAGCAAAGCCCTCGACCAGTTCATTCTAAACAAAGACAGGGGCAATGTCACGTATGATCAGCTAGAGCAATTCATGACTGAATTTCATATTGGCCAATGAAAAGGAGAGAGGTAAATATGATCTGGATGCTGTGAAGCAATGTTCAAATGAAACGATCATAGCTTTCAACCGCAGATACAAGGAGCTGGCCAAACGAGCCTAATCTATTGTGAATGATGATACCAAAAGGATTGTTCTGTCCGATTACATCACAGCATTATATGATCAGGGTATGGGAAGACGGATCATCCGTAAAAAGGCCAAGAATTGTTATGCAGCGATGGCGATGACAGAGGAGGAAGAATGTTGCAATGCACTGTTGCAAGCAATGGAGATTCCTGCACATCGATGTCATTGACTTCCAGGAAGGGAAAGATATATGGAAAATCATCAGGGAGATGCGAACACAAATATCGCAGCAGAGTAAGATGATAGAGAAACTCTGTTCAGTGATTGAATACCTTCAATCAATACCCACACAACAACCACAACCACGACAGCAACAGCGTCCATGAGCTGCACCAAAGGCTGTTCCCAAGAAACGCGAAGCACGTACGTGTTTTAATTGTGGGAAGAAAGGACACTTTAAGCGGGACTGCATGCAAGCGGTACAACCATCAGCGAATACAAGATCAACCCCACATGCACCCAGGGCAGTTAAGTGCTTTAATTGCAGTTAATTAGGCCATACAGCCTCAGAATGTTATGCCATACCACCTGTGCCTAGTCAACCCAAGCGCAGCATAACATGCTTTAAGT
Organism: Chaetoderma sp. LZ-2023a; assembly: GCA_034401795.1. Taxonomy (NCBI): domain Eukaryota; kingdom Metazoa; phylum Mollusca; class Caudofoveata; order Chaetodermatida; family Chaetodermatidae; genus Chaetoderma; species Chaetoderma sp. LZ-2023a. The sequence goes on from CM067372.1 coordinate 145,462,791, forward strand.
GCCAGAAAACCAGACACTATCAAGCTATGTGTCCACTGAATCAGCAAAACTGTCAACAACCATGACAGGCAATGACACGACCCCATCAGCCTGATAATTATGGTTATCGCGATGAAACACCAATGGAGATCGACGAAGTAGATAATCGATGCTATGAACAAAACAATTATGATGAGTGTATGTCATACGATTCCGGACGAGAAACAGCCCCTCATGTCTATTCTCGGAACACATGGAGGGTACTTTGAAACTGCGTGAACCGTGATCATGAATATGAGGAGCGCGATGGCTTTGTATTGACAGATGAGTGGACTGACGAGTATGGCCGTTATTCATATGGTGGCGGAGGAGCCTCATCAGGGGAAAGTAGGTGATGATCATACGCCGAAGCAGTAGACAGGCGACGACGCTCATTAAAAGAGTATGGAGGGAACCAGTGACCGAAATGTTCCTCATCTGGTTAGAAGTGGAAGTGAATGGTCAGAAGAACAACAGGGGTGAGTACTTAGATGCTTTAATAGATACTGGTGCTAGTACCTCCCTTGTTACGAAGGATATATGGAGGCGCATCTTAAATGCTCGTCCATTAAAGAGGGCTAATACTCTGTTAGCTGTAAATGGTTCACCAATCAATATATTAGTTGAGACTCAGATTAAATTTCAAGATGCCAGGCCGATTCCAAGTACGGTTGTGGAAAGCATGAGGCATGAGTGTTTGATTGGTGTGGATGCTTTGTATATGGGAAAGGCAAATATTGATTATGGGAAAAGGGAAGCGGTATGGTTTGGAATAAAATACCCTTTCAGAATACCATATAGGTCTCAAAATGATTATGTATATCATAGTTGCAAAGAAATGACCGGATATGCAGTTATTGACAAAGTACTGAGTGACTTTGCCAATAATTTCGATACAGCTCGTCCCCACACTCTTGGACATATGCCACAGGTAAAATGTACAATTCCAATGGGAGACTACCCTCCTATTCATCAAAAAGCATATAGAATACCATTAGCGAAAGCCTATATTGTCAAGAATCAAGTTAAGGAAATGTTAGCAGCTGGCGTCATAAGACCATCGTCATCACCTTGGGCGTCACCTATCACTTTAGTACCCAAGAAAGATGGTGATACACATTTTTGTGTGGATTTTAGGAAGTTCAATTCAGTATGTCATAAGGACAGATATCCTTTACCTAACATCTCGGATATATTTGATTCAATAAGGGGTGCGACGCTATTTTCTACACTGTACTTGAAGTCTGGCTACTGGCAGATAGCCATGGCTAGCCAAGACATTGAGAAGACGGCGTTCGTTTGCACGGAAAGTCTTTTCGAATGGATTCGTATGCCCTTTGGTTTTTGCAACTCAGGTGCAGTATTTCAACGTGCAATAAAAGACATTTTTCGTGATTTTGTAGGAAAATTCATGCATGTTTTTGTCGATGACGTAGTCGTGTATTTGCGAAGTCTGACTGAACATGCACGTCATTTGCATCTTGTTATCAGTAAAATTCAGGAGTATAATCTTCAATTGAAGAGAAAGAAATGTGACTTTGCAAGCAAGTCTGTGGACTTATTAGGCTATCACATTCCAAGCCAAGGAGTAGCTCCTCAGAGTCAAAAGGTCAAAGTCATAAGAGAAATGTCATCACCAGTGATGTGGGTGAGGTTAGAGGTTTTCTCGGAGCTACTGGCTATTATCAATCTTGCATGAAAGGTTATGTCGAAATTGCTAAACCTTTGATGGAATTGACTAATAAATATAAAAGATTTTAGTCGGGAAAAGAAGAACAGCAAGCATTTGAGAAATTGAAAAAAGTGTAGTTTGACAGTTCTCACGTATCCAGATTTGAATAGACTGTATAAACTGTACACGAACGTGTCAAGTTATGCGATAGGTGCGATTTTAGTACAAGTTGACGATAAAGGCATTGAGCGTGTAATTCTGTGTGTCAGCTCGACCCTGAAAGTTAGTCAATTAAACTGGCCTGTAATAGAGAATGAAGCATACGCAGTACTATATGCGTTAAAGAAGCTTCGACCATACCTATTTGGTACTGTGTATACCGACCACAAACCTCTTAAGAGTTTGTTTGTGGGTGAGGTTAAAATCAGGAAAGTACAGTGCTGGGCAGTGTTAATTGCTGAGTATGGATGTAAGATAGAATACATCCAGGGTTCGAAGAATATCCGTGCGGATATGTTGTCTAAGTTACGTCGGCCGAATGAAGTGGCTATGCTAGCTACTGGTGATTATGTCATACCAGAGGTGGAAGAGGGTGTATTACCTCATGTTCTGCTGGAGGTATATGACATACCTTATGCAGAATTGCATACCGAGCAGACCAAGGAATTCCCGGAGTTGTTTACGAACACGTCCATGGCTAATAATAGTATTGTGTATTCACTGACCCCACCTTCAGCGTTGGATGCTGAGTACACGAGAATACTGTTGCCCAGTAAATTCCATGAGAAAGTGCTCTGGAAGGCTCATGGGCGAGCTGGTCATCAAGGTTTGAAAATGACCATAGGAATGGTAAGATATTCCTTTGTTTGGCCATCCTTAAGGAAGGATGTGGTATATATGTTAGATAGTTGTACAACCTGCCAGATCAATCGACCTGTCAGGACCCGACCTAGGTATACAGAAATGGCTATCGCCAATTATCCTGGTCAGATAATTGGGATGGATCTAATAGGTCCGTTATTAGAGTCCAACAAAAGCAATGTCTATATAATGATGATTGTTAATCACTGTTCTGCATGGGCAGAAGCGTATCCAATCTCCGCTAAGAGGTCACAGAATGTGGAAGACAAGTTCTTTAATGAATACATTGCTTATCACGGTATACCGGAAATCCTCATCACTGATCAAGGAAAGGAGTTTTGTTCGAACTCACTTGAACAGAGGTATACTGAGCATGGTATTGATCACAGAAGAACAAGTCCATATCATCCACAGACAAATGGATGGACTGAGAGATTCAATGGAATGTTAAAAGGGTTAATCTAGAAAGGTGTTAACAATGAGTCTCGAGCATGGGAAGATGCGTTTGGTGCAGCTTTAACAGCGTACCGCAAAACTCGCCATGCTACCACCCAGATATACGCCATTCTATCTGATGTATGGTCGATGAGCATGGCTTCCGTTAGCCATTCCACTCGATGCAGCACACAATTTGGGTGAAAGACTTACCTGTCTTAACAACACCTTATTTTGTGCTCACAACGAGAGAGCCAAATCACGAGAACATCACCGTGAACAGATTGATAAGCGTGCTAACGCGGGTGAATATCATGTAGGTGATTCAGTGGTTGTAAAAGCTGAGGAGAGGATGGAATTAACTTCTCACAGTGACCCTGAGTATGAAATTTTCAAAATTAATGGACCTGTGGCTCATGTCCGACATCAAAGATCCGGGAAGGTACACGTTTTAAACATTTCAAAGTTGCGCGTAATTGACTCAGAGATGTGCTGGGACAAGGTGAGACCATGCCATATTAGGAATCCTGCTAAAGGTACTAAAGCAAGTCATGTTCCGAGATTATCATCATTACCTGGATTTCCACCAACATCTAGCAAGGTAACCCCTGAAATGCGACCAGTACCTGTAAAGGTACCGGATGCAGTAGTAATGCATACCGAGGTTAGCATGGATGTTAATCAACCTGGTGTGAGTAACGATCCCAATTAGGACTCACCGATGGATACCTCAGAAACCGTAATTGAGCCTGCCAGTGAACCAATGGATGTGTCACCACCTACGCACTCCTATAATCTGTGCAAGCGTAGTCATAACTCCTATTCTGGCTCGTCAGCCAATAAACACGCTAGGATTGGTGCATTTGGTTGGTCGATGTTTGCTGACTTTATTAGATGTATTGAAGCCATTATAAGCTGACGCAGTACGAAAAAGTGCTAATCGCTTTGTGATACTCTTAGGAATAACATCGTATTTTATTGTAGCACAATTATGCATACTTTACAACTCTGTATCGTGCTAATGTTTATTAGTAGTGTTTTTGGACTTTGTAAGAATTCAAATATTCATAAATTTCAGAATGGCATGATGATCACCGATCATTAACAAATTTCAGTTGTCATTGTGCTAACATTTATTTTATGTAAGTGCGGGATCTTTAGCCATGTGTGGAGGTGTGCTTCATGAAAACCACCCATGGAGAGGATTCCGCAATTCGGATCTGTCTGGGCACATTGGTCGATTGACCAGCGGCGACGCCTAACGCCGGGGACCAGCTGACCAAAACCAATGGCACAATGTCACCCATGGCATTCCTACCAGATAGGGATGGAGATTATCGATGATACCCCTGATATCTCTATGCTGCCACGTTAAAATCTAGACTCTGTTGATTTATTTATTCCTTTATTTTATCAATGTGGATGATCTGTACATAGGTATAATATGTACAGCGTAATATCGACGCATTGTGCAATTGTGATTGATTATTATATTGTTATACACTGTTTTCTATTGATTTAGTATTGTTTTGATTGTTTAATTACTGTCGTATTGCTTTTCTTTTACTTGATCTGATTGATGTTCATTGTTTCTTTTCGTATTGATTATTACTGTACTGTTATATTATTGTTTATGCTTGGATTAGTTATTGTGTTGTATCGGTGTGATGCATGTCATCTGGTATAGGTGTGTTTTGGTTGTTGATAGTACCAACGGGTTAATTAACTCTCTCTTAAGTGTTTAAGAGATGGTTAATTAACTTTGGTTGGTGGGCATGGGTAAATATGGGATTGTCACGTGGAAAGTCATGACCTTGCGGGATGTCTTATAATTCACGTAGGACCCAAAAAGAAATTAAGTTTTGAAAATACCAGGTGAGATAAAAGTCCAGGTGAGCTAAAGATGGATGCTACAGTATTGCATCAATGATATTTATATATATATATATATATATATATATATATATATATATATATATATATATATATATATATATATATATATATATATATATATATATATATATATATATATATATATATATATATATATATATATATATATATATATATATATATATATATACAATTCGAAACTGGAAAGTTGGAATGACTAAGCATCATCAATGTACGAGTCGACCACCTGTTATTTTATAAATATGTGTCAATCATTGGGACAGTTGAAAGTCGAGCCAGCCAGGTCATCTCTTTATATGTAATAGAAGTGTACTAATGTTAGACGAATAGGATGCTGTTTATAGTGTTACATTACCTGCAAATGAGATTAATATGATGATGATAGAAATAGGATGATTTAATTGGAAATGATTCTATGGTTTTGAGTTGATGTGTATTTGAAAATGATTTAGGTAAAAGTTGTTGCTGCTTAATCGGCATTCACTTTTATGATATTCAGCAGGTGTTGATAGTTGTAGTTTTGGAAATAATTAATGTTTAGTGGCTAGTGTTGGGATCATGAATTATGGGAATAAATTGAACGTGACTAACTGACTCAGTTGATGATGTAAGCAGACTGGTATTTGATTGTGGGCTAGAACAACACCATCTGGTAATGAATTATCCAGCATGTGTGCCTAGCACCTTAGCATTGTGGAGACTTTTCCATTGATATGTAATGGACAGGACATGGACATTAGAGCGTCCTTTAGGAATTCATAACAGGTCGAAATTTATTGATAAACTATATGCCACTCATTTTATGGCATGCATAAACAACACATACCTTAATGTTGTTAGTTAGCTGACAGATCACATCAAATCAGAACCGGTTCCCACTGCTTTAAATATATGAGGCACAATCTTCATGGAAGAATTTGGTAGAGTGTGGTTGGTTAGAATGATGTCATAACCAATCAAGACCAACACGACTCTGCAGTAAAGAATTATAAAGAATAGAGTTGTGTGCCAGAGCAAGTGAGGGAGGAATCACTGATTGGTTCAAAGGACCAATCAGTTATCAGGTCATAACTTCTAGGAAGAGATAAGCAGAAGTTGATCAGTAACTTTATTGTTTAACCAATCAAGGTGTGCTTATCGGGTACCTGGAAGAGTTGTAAGAATAGATTCTGAGAGGATTTGTACATTTCTGGGAAATGAGCAGAATATTGGAAAGTCCGAATTTGGGGCTATATAAGAAGGTACTTCTCTCAGAACAAATTAATCCTTCGATTCACCTAATCGATTCACACATTGTTCCAAGCTATGGCTGCTATGCCTAACGAGCTTGAGGTAGAATAGGTTAAGATAGGAATAGGTTAAGTTAGAATGATAGTTTTACGTACATCATATTGTACTAAGTATTCTTGTACGAGCGATCTTGCTCGACCATTCAATCAGTTTATCTTATAGTGTAAATAAAGTATTTTATCTTACATATATGTAAGACCAGCAGTTTGTCAGTTTATTAGGGAATATAGTTGAGCTGGGAGACACACCCTGTCCTTACCAGGATCTTAGATCGGTCAGATCAGGCCCAGCAGTCTGAAATAAATATCGTCTAATAACCATCAGTCAGACGAGGCGAGCCGACTGCAGCTACTTCACCCCATCCCACTACTGGCGATGTTCTCGCAGCAACACTTAAAAGTTTCCGGTAGCGAGCGGGATGGACCAACTCTTATCGTCGTGGATCTTAGTAAGTTTTCCTGAAAGTTCTTGAAGGCCACGCCCGACGCCGAAATCTTCAATATGAGTGTTCATACTTAACACGAGTTATGGCAAGCAAACGAATTTTTGCGATCGATCGAATTTACTTCGGATTAGTCCTTTAGCGTGAACACTCCCCTAAGTGTTACACAAATTCTTCTTCGTCTTTCAACTGTAGCTTGCATTTAATTTGGAGCCAGCCATCTGCTTAGTGAGGAGCTCATCTGTGAATTCGTTTTGAGCAACCGTGTACAATTTTTCCAGTCGCCAATCGTTTCGATAAAAATTAGATATATGTATGTTTAAGTGGAATATCTAACGAAACGAGTGACAGATATTCGGTACTATATTTGTGGAATATGTGCCATGCATGTGACATATGCGACTTTTGACAGAAATGCAAACGAAATGACAGACACATTGACTGGCAAAACTATCAATGAAGGGATGCTATCGATCACTCAATTATCTCACGTCATGATCAAAATATGCGTCTTAGTAGCTTACGTCACAATAAAAATGACGTAGTTCTTTCACGAAAGCCGAAAACTCCGTCAGGAAAGTTTATGAATTGCATGATTTTTGTGAATTTACAATGGACGAGTACAGTTTATCCATCAATCATATGACGTCATAATCAAGACGTGTAAGATGACGTCATAATCAATGACGTCATGAATGAGATAGATAAGTTCGTTACGAACGCATATTGATGACGGACTAAGTGTTGCTGTACGAATTGTATGCCTCTACTAATTAATAAACATGCTGTTGAATGTGTTGAAGCTAGTTCGACTGGGTGCCATAGGCAGCAACAGCACCAGTCAAATTAATTTTAAAATATTCAACAGGTTATTAGTATAGTTTTCGGGAAATTGATAGTCAGTGAGGTCAGTGATCGCTTGATCCCAACACGAATGATACGTGGGTGGAGCTTAGCTAAAGATGAACAGAACATGGCTAAAATTGGATTCCTCTATTTAATAAACATTTTATTTAATATGCTGCTGCTGTCGCTGCTGCGACGACGACGATTACGACGTCGTCGACGGCGACTACTTGTGTAGGTAGGACTGGCGAACTAAAGTTGACTATAGTCGACTAATTGTCAGTCGAGTGGATGGCCTTAGGTCTATCCAGCCACGTCTATCTAGCCATATTGTGCCATGCCATGCCATACCATATATCATGTCCATATTCGACTCAATCTACGTTTCTGTTACCGGTGTACATGTGCTTGCCTTATTGCATAAACCAATTCCATTGTCTACCTCTGCTCGTCTCATGGCCGGTTGCGGACGTATAGCTCAAGCCCCACTCAACGTTATTCCGAGATTAAGCGCAGCTCCATTTTCGTACACACGGGCTTGGTTTACGTAAAACCCGCTCAGGTTGCTGTAAAATTTGAACCTGCTATTGACCATGTTCAGACCTAAGATCACTGTATTAAATGGCTTATTATTTCATTATAACGCTTATTATTTCATTATAACGGGCCAAATCGATGCTGTTGTTAGCTACAATTGACTGCTACTGGCGCTGCTATTGCCACTACTACTACTACTACTACTACTACTACTACTACTACTACTACTACTACTACTACTACTACTACTACTACTACTACTACTACTACTACTACTACTACTACTACTACTACTACTACTACTACTACTATTGCTGCTGCTGCTGCTGCTGCTACTACTACTACTACTACTACTACAACTACTACTACTACTACTACTACTACTACTACTACTACTACTACTACTACTACTACTACTACTACTACTACTACTACTACCACTACTACCACTACTACCACTACTACTACTACTACTACTACTACTACTACTACTACTACTACTACTACTACTACTACTACTACTACTACTACTGCTACTACTACTACTACTACTACTACTACTGCGGCTGCTGCTGCTGCTGCTACGGCTACTGTTACTGCTGCTGCTGCTGCTGCTGCTGCTGCTGCTGCGGCTGCTGCTGCTGCTGACGATGATGATGATGATGATGATGATGATGCAGCTCCAGAACATGATATGCCATCAATGTCCTCAATAGAAACTTTAGTAAAAATTTTAAAAACAACACGACCAGAACCACCCAACCCAAAACACATGCACCACCCCGCGACCACCACCACCACCACCACCACCACCACTACCACCACCACAACCACAACCACCACCACCACCGCCGCCGGCACCGCCGCCGCCGTCATCGTCATCGTCGTCGTCATCATCATCATCATCATCATCATCATCGTCATCATCAGCAACAGCAGCATCATAATCCGATCATATGGATTAGGCAAGTGGATCTGGTGTAGCAGCATCTAAGAAATGCTGAGTGAAATCATGCCCAATAAGCGTTATTCAGATGTTTCAGTGTCATTTAACGAGGTTGCGTCATCTATAATAGCTTCCCATCTCCATACAAGCTTGCTCTGTAAAATTGGGCGTCTTTGCTTTAGAAAATGACTGAATCAGAAACGAAGTCGTGCTTGAGCTTAGTTTGCGTAAGCCAATCTCAGTTTACCAAACTGCAAGCGAAATCCTTCTCAGTTGATCTCGGCTCAAGTCAGGTTTAAGCCGCGATCACCTGATCCCCTACTCAGCCGGTAACTTAGGCTTATCTAATATAGATATAGGTATGTTTCCGATTACATTGATCGACTATTTCGACCGATAAATGTTTATTGAAACTGCCAGGAACTTTGTACCAAATATACGCTTCATTGTTTCATCATTAGATGACCAAGGCGTGTTTGATCAGAGTTTGTCTCGCGGAAAATGATGACACAGGAATGTAATTGATAGAGTTATGTAAAGGTTAGCTGAGATGTAACCCTTTAAACCCTTAGAGCCAGGAAACATCTAATTCTTTATGATGTAATGAATGCTCTGTTGAATATTTTAAAATTAATTGAACTAGCCTCTGGCCACAACACTTTCCAGTCGAATTAGTTTCAAAATATTCAACCTCATGGCTACATATGTAAGATTGAGGCACTGGTATTTCAAGGCTAAAAGGTGGATAAATTATGTACAGTAACAAAAAGTCTATTTTGAGGATAATCTATAAAGAGTTATTTCTTTTACTGAACTCTAAGTGCCTGACTGGGGGTGGGGGTAGGGGGTGGGGTGGGGTGGGGTGGGGTGGTGGAGTGTGGTATGGAGTCTGGTGACATGGAATTGGCACGTGAACGGAATTGTACCGCTCAATTGTCATTTTATTAGAGCCTTTGTTCTTTAATTGCAGTATCCTTTTGATTGTGATTTTCCATTATACTGAAGAGTTGATAGTCCTTGCGCTGTGCTACGTACCACAAATTGCCGACTTCGCTGTTGAATTGCAAATCTCAACTAGAAGACACGTACTGAAGTAACTGTAAATCTGCGGTGTCTGGTCATTATGGAATAATATAAGGCCTCTTCTTATATAACAATTGCTCATGTCTGGTGCTGATCAGATAAGAAGTCTAGGTGTAGTGGCAGTTCAAAGATCCATAGTTGAAATTCCTATAGGTTTACGTTGGGCGTGGAAAAGTCGATTGCTTGAAACCCGATAGGGTTGACCACTAAAAGGTTACCGCGACCCTAAACGATAAAATAAGGTATCTTCTAACAAGCTCTTTGAAGTTGTATGATGAATGGGAGGTTACTTAATATGCCGAACATGAAAATTGGAAATATTGACTCGCGATTAAAATTTTCATTGGAAATTATTTAGTTCTCTCAATGTTCTAGAATCTGACCAGTTTTGATGAGAATCCGAATAAAACTCTAACAGAAGACGCAGTTCAGATATTGTTCCCATAGGTCTACTATGGGGGATATATGGTACGGAAAAGCTGATTTCTCGAAAACTATTGGATTGAACCCCTTTAAAATTGATACGAGATCAACTCTATTTACGAGCTATAAGCTCACCAAGTTTCACGTCGATCGAAGCGAAGTAAATTTTGACGTCCAAAATGAAATCTGGTATTTTTGACAAAAATGTGCACCTGATGGCCATTTTGAAAAAAACCGAAAACTGGTGTTTTGGACCAAAATGTACCACCTGGCAGCCATTTTGAAATTTTTTTCACAAAAACATCCGCAATGGTAACATCCTAACTAAATACTGTACTTATCCGATCAAAACTCTAGTTGTAGTCACAGTTCAAAGATACATCCTGAAAATCCCCATTTCATACCCTATGGGGCCATATTCAATGCAATGGCTGTCAAAGGTCAAACTATAATAACAAAAAAAATTTCAAAGGGCAAGGCTACCTTTTAGGTGGTCAGATATCTTCAGGACCCCAAGGGTAATATCCTGACCAGGCATGGTAGCGGTTCGCTCGAGGTGTAGGCACACTTCAAATATCACTACTGAAAATAACCCATATCTTTTTGCCGACGGAAAGGTGTGTAGATAGAAACCTCCTGGGCAGCTCCAAAATAAAAGCACGAGCCCATGATTCCAGACTAGTTAGCAGAAGTTGGCCAAGTTTGGAGTTGATCGGATGAAAACTGATTTTAATATTCTGCGATTGGATTTAACAATCGAATTCACCTTTCCAGAGCATCCATCCGTCATCTGACCTCGTATGAGATCATAATCAGTTTAGCGCGTGTATGATGACGTCACACTGATTACGTCACAAAGGGTTCCATGTAGACCGCCATCAAATCTAAAACAGTCCGACACGTTGTCTTTGTAATTCTTTGCTATTTATTAAACATGCTGTTGAATATTTTGCAACTAATTTGACTGGGCGCTGTTGCTGCCTTAGGCTGCCTACATATGTAGTTTTTTGGAAATTGATAGTCAGGGTGTTCAGAGATGCATCGCATCGATCCCAACACAAGCGTGATGTCGGTGAAGCTTAGCTAGAGATGGGCGGGGCATAGCTAAAACCGGAAAGGTCCATTACGAACTCCCAATTAGTCTCCTAACCACAGATTTGAAAATCTCTGCTTACCCTTTCACAGGCTAACTACAAGTCTTCATTGCAGATTTTACAACTGAATAGCAACTCTCTAGTAGCTCTTTCATGACGAAACTCCAGATCACCATTAATAATTTCGCATCGAAATTACAAGTCTCCAATAATTGCACGTCTCCAATAATTGCAAGTCTCCAATAATTGCAAGTCTCCAATAATTGCACGTCTATCGTCTCCATTAAAACTTGTATTTCCTTTGCTAAGCAGTCTACATCGTCCATTCGGTCTCCAGCCAAATGCCCACAATGTATTGCGCTTACGACAGTTTGACGTTAAAGAGGCCTTAGCTCCAACTTATAAAAACAATTGTCTTGTCCAGTATTTTTACTTTAAACTAAGCAAATATGGGTGTAATTACTACCAGCGAAGAATTAGAGTAATTAGTTTATCCCAACCCCCTCAAATTTGATGTTTGTTATAACTCTAACGCGCGTTTCTATTAGAAATGTACACAAACACATGCTCTGTGAATAACAAGTAGCAAGCACCTTAATGGCAGAGAGGTAGACTACTGCATGGAAAATCAAGGCAGCCATTGGCTGCCAGTTAACAGTTTGAAGTGTATTCATCAATCTCTGGTAGTGGATGGTGAAGCTTGACAAGTTCAGAAGTTAAATATGCTATAAATAAAATACTGCCGATTATTTTTAAACCAATTTGCCTGAAAGTCATTGCTGCCGCAGGCAGCAACAACTTTCAGTAAAATTGGTTTCAAAATAATCTAGATTTATATTTAGCTCACTTGATGATCTATAGCAGTATCTAGGCCGACATTGAATTTTATGACCGATGAAGCTGCAAGTACAACTTGACTGTCTGGCCGGCTTTATGCCAGTACCAGTAGGCTACTATTACTAAGTAAGCTAGAGAGTGAATTTCACTGACATTCTCTACACATCGGTGATGAGTCTATGTGTCAAATTAATGTTTACATTTTTATGATCACAAAATTCCTAATTTACATTTTATTGTTTATTAACATGCCCCACATATAAGAAATAGTGGTCAAACACTATTATTGATTCCCTAGAAACATTCTATGCACATAATTCCATGTTTTAAATTTAGAAGCTTATGAGCTAATATCTCTTTAACTGGAACACTGTACAATTTTACAGCCTATTAGGCTGGCAGCC
>CM067372.1:145480595-145505595 GCA_034401795.1 Chaetoderma sp. LZ-2023a
AATGTACGTAGAAGGAGAAAAAACCCACAAAATAGTTTACAAGTAGATCACAAAGTGCTTAGCTCCAATACAGATATATTGAGTGCTGTACAGAACTTCTATCAATCTCTGTACAGATCAGAACCTATTGATGAGAAAATAGCACAAGATCTGCTTAATAATATTCAAGATAAGTTACCTCTTTCATCAGTTGATATATGTGAACAGAACTTAAGTTTTGATGAAATAACAAAATCCCTCAATACAATGAAAGCTGGCAAGTCACCAGGAGGGCATGGGCTTTGTGTAGAATTTTATCAAACATTCTGGCATCTTATTGGTAAAACATTCCCCGAAGTTGTCAGAGAAATCATTCATCGAGACCATCTTTCCGAGACAATGTCACAGGCATATGTATGGTTAATATATAAAAATGGTGATCGCAGTGATCTGAAGAACTATAGACCCATTTCACTACTTGGAGTCGATTATAAAATTTTATCCAGAGCTCTGTCATTAAAGCTTGGTGGTGTGCTGGCAGATGTAATAAATCCTGGCCAGACTTGTTCAATTCCAGGAAGATCTCTTTTAACTAATGAAATGATGATTCGCGACGTAATTCAACCAGTGGAAACAGATAATATTTATGGAGCAATTGTCGGATTAGACAGTGAAAAGGCATTTGATCGACTGGAATGGGATTTTTTTATTTATGTCGTTGAACCACTTAGGATTTGGACCAAATTTTATTAAATGGGTCCGAATATTATATTGAAATATTTCCAGCAGATATATTGTAAATAATTACGTTGGTCAACCTGTATCATTAGAGAGTGGTGTTCGTCAGGGTTGTTCTCTGTCACCACTCTTATTTGTGTTAGCCATGGAATCCCTAGGTGCAACATTAAGACAAGATATCCACTTTCAAGGTCTGAGCATACAAGGCATAGAGAAGCCTGTTAAGGTGTCTCAATATTGTGACGACACAACTGTCTTTGTAGGACATGATCAGGATTTTGATAGATTGAATGTCATCTTACAAAACTTCCAAAGAGCATCTGGTCTCAAAATAAATAAAGACAAATCTGTTGGCTTATTTTTGGATCCTTGGAAAACAAGAACTGACCAGCCAATGGATATCACTTGGACAAGCAATTCAATCAAAATCCTAGGAATCCACTTTAGTAAAAATGACTTTGGTTCTCGAAATTGGACAGAGGTCATTGCCAAACTAAAGAAGACAATTACAATGTGGCGTCATAGACACCTGACAATTTTTGGATGAGCTTTAGTTTTAAATAGTTTAATCTTGTCACAGATATGATATGTGTCCTCTGTGGTGCATATGCCAAAACATATTGAACAAGAGATTAATAGAATTGTGTTTGACTTTTTGTGGGAAGGAAATACACATCTTGTCTCACAAAGAATATGTACACACGATAAACTTCAAGGAGGTCTAGCTATTCCAGACATCAGGAATAAAAGTATTTCATTGCAATTGAATTTTTTTAATGATTTGATCCATAGTGACAATCAATGGGCACAGATATCTCGATGCCTCATTGAAAGATATGTGGAACCCTTTTCGGCAAAGTCGTTTTTTTGGTCTTCTAAACCACCACCAAATTACACACGCATTCCTAGTCCATATCTGGAGGTTAAAACAGCATTAGATGGTTTTGTGAAAATGGAAGACTCGCCATTATACTTGGAACATGCACTAAATCAACAACTTTGGGGAAATGATAGAATACTACATAATGGTGGGGTTCTATACTGTTTCTCATTAGCTAGACATGGATTAAAATATTTCTCTGAACTTGTTAGTGCAACCACCCATGAATGGAAATCCCTACATGAGATAGTGCAGCCATCCAAGCTTCGACCAATCGATGCACAACGCCTTTTAAAGCGGTTGCAGGTAGCCATTCCTAGGGAGTGGTTTCGCCTACCCAAAGCATCTATGACTGTTGAAACACCAAAACTTATGCTAAAATATGGGGATAGAATTTTCACATGTTCTGTAAGATGCAAGTATTGGTACCACATGTTAAAGCTACAAAATCCGGCTATTCCAAAGGCAATTGCTGCTTGGGAAAATTCCACTTATTTCCCGGTAAATTGGAATGATGTGTGGTGCAACATTCATTCCTCACATATCCCTAATAGAGCCAGAGATGTTGTTTGGTGATTAATCCATAGAAGGCTATAGGTAGGCTCTTTCCTCAAGAAAGTAGGAATTACTGAGAGTGACAGGTGTTTATTGTGTTTAGCAGCAGAGGAAACACTCGTCCATTTATTTGTGGATTGCACTGTTATTGCTCAGTTTTGGACATACATCACACGTGTTTTAATTAGGTTTGATGCATCGCAGTTCCAAATTGCACCTACCGAAATACTGTTTCACGACTTTTCTGGATAAAATGTAAATAATGATGTTGAAAAGGTCGCATTATTTTGCCTTAGTTTAGGCAACTGGAACATTTGGAAATACCGTTGCTCTAGAGCCTACGATGTACTTGACGATCCTAGCACTATCCACTTTACGAAATTAAAAAAATATTTTTGATTTCTCGCTTGCATATTGTCTACAATGTGAATACCATGCATCACTGAAGGGAAATAGCCTCCATCGCTTTATAGTCAAGTGGTGTAGAGGCGAGATGGTTTCCATTGATTCTGGGCTATTAGTTATTTTGAAGATCGTGTAAGGTTGAAATAAGTAATGGAAAAATGGAAAAAGACAAATTTGCAGATTCAATGCAACTTAGTAGTTCCATAAAATCTTTTCAGGACAAAATGTTTTGGGCGTGATTGGACTGGATTGGAATATAAGACAGCAATACCTTCCAGTTCAGTTACGTTCCTAATATTCAATGGATTTCTTGCTAGGAAACATGTTTTTCACTAGATTTTGTGTTGTTTATTTTAGTATTTGAGTGTGTGGACGCTGTTGCTGCATGATAGCAACAGCTTCCCATCAAATTGGCTTTAAATTTTCAACAACCACAAAATTAACGTTGAAAATATCATGATTAATAATTCAAATAGTGTTTATAGTCAACCACACGGTCTACAGGAATGTTTATTTTTAGTATCATTTGTTCTCGGGGAATTTTCAAAACGTCCATTCAAAGTAAATTAACTTGGCTTTTTCATTTTATGTTGTGTAATTTGGTCTAATCATGTATTCACAGTAGCCAAAATATTCATAATATGGTAATTTTTAAAACAGTTTTGGAGATTCATGTGTGTACGGAAATTGCATCAGGGTATTTTGTAATAAACATAAATTAAGTGGTCCATATTAATTTCATTGCATGAGCACCGTTTCATTGCTTTTATAGCAATGCAATAATATGATTTATATAACGTTTATAAATATATTTTTAAATTTATAGAATTTATTTCTACATAATACTGACGTATACTGTGTGTTAATTAATTTCCCTACATTTTAGTGTTCTTTGTCAGTAAATATTTTTGGGTAGAAAGGCTTTCCACATGATCCTTTGATCGCGTTACCAAAAAAAAGAGAAGAAAAACAAAAAGGTAGTAGTAGTAGTAGCAGCAGCATCAGTAGCAGCAGTAGCAGCAGCACTTTTAGTAGTAGTCGTAGTATGTTGAATAGAATTAACATTACTTAGATTGTTTGGTCATTTTTCTAATAAAGGCACACAGTTTAGATAAGACTGCTATGCTTTTGATTTCTGTAGACATAATTTCCTGTCATTATTGAAATATGCACATAGAAAGACGCAGTGAAATTTGTCCCCAATATCCTGTTTATTACAGGTTCTATATTTTTGTTCTAACCTCACCTACCCATTTCTATTGCCAATATATGGTTGCTAGTTCTGAATCTAGCTAAAGGGTATCCTGCTAACATTATTTAGTTTTAAAAGATATGTTTCGCTCTCAAGTTTTGACTTGTATATACTATTCGTTACACCTTTAGAAGACGTGGTGATTTCACCTGCTCAGGATTGTGTAAATTGTTCTATCAGAACTGGGTTTATATATTTTACTTCCACGTTAGTTATAGCTTGACTTTCCCATATATATCCCATACCCACACTATCTAATATGTTTCTTACATTATTACTCCATTTGTATGTGATGTTCATTTAGAAACTGTCATTGTATATGTACCTATATAAGACTGAGGATAGCTAAGTTTCTTTACAGTTTAAATTTTTTCCCCACAATGTAATTATTCGGTATTTTATGGTTATTTCTAGCGGGTATTTACCCAGTTCCCCATATAACATATAATTTGGTGCGCTTCTGTTAAGAGGTAGAGTACACCGGTAAAATTGTGCCTTTGTTAGTATTTGTAGTTGCTTTCTCACTAAGGTGTTTCATTGCAGTTATATATCGACCATTGTAAAAAAGATTGATTTCCAAACACTTATATTTATCAACTATTCCTCTTCTTTCCCCATCCAGAGTAAAATTATATCTATCACAACTCCGCGTATTCCTTCCGAAAATTAGAATTTTCGTCTTATCTTTATTTACCCTAAGATGCCAGGTATTACAATAATTAATGCAAACATCTAGTTCTAACTGGAGATCTTCCTGGTTGTCCGCTAAAAGAACCGTATCATCTGCATATAACAACACTAGCAATTTCAGATAAAAACCGATATTATCATTCAGAGCAATGCTATTAAAATTTGAGCATTCCAAATATTCCTTGAGGTCATTTAGGTATATATTAAACAAGACGGGTGATAGGTGTTCCCCTTGTATTAAGCCCCAATTACATGACAGTGTGCCTGACTTCATATTATTCATACATACTCAGGATTTAATACATTTATAAATATTGCGAATTACAGTTAACATTTTCCAGTTAATAATCTCATTTAGTAATTTACCACATAAAGCCTCCCTCCATACGTCGTCAAAAGCCTATCAACACTCTACTTTCTTAAATCCAACAGATAATCACGAAATCTACAACATACTAATGCAAATTAACACAACTAATTGCTGGAATTGATAATTTCAAATGTACAGTCATCTGAGTCATTTGATGTACTGCTCTCATTGTCTGAAAATGTTGCAAAATACATCACATGATCGCACTTCTTAATAGATCCCTGGCACCAGCATAACAAGCGGCAGCTTTATTAGTTACATCCTTTGATGCAACCACAAGACATTTCCTTTTTCATATCTCAGGCTAAGCTGGTTTTGTAGAAGGAACAGTTATAGGCTTGTCACCTTTATTAGAGCATCCATAATTTTGAGGCCCTAGAATATTAGGCTTTGCAACATGCGCGCCCATATTGATTATTGTGGATAAAGCTGCTCGTCTCATGTGTACCAGGAAAACATCATCAGTTGATTTGTCGCTTAAAAACTTGTAAAACCTCAGTTTAGCAAGATCATGTCCTGTGATGTCATCATGTTTGTTTGCATACACAGCTATGCAGAGCTCTTCTGCTTGGTTTATGACATCATCTGTAATTTGGAAAGATCCCACATAACACAGCTTACTGGGCCGATGCTGGGCCGATACTGTGCCAATACTTTCAGTATCGGGCCGGTATCGGCCCAGCATCGGCCCAGTAAGCTGCGTTATCGGGGATGCGTGCATTTTCTACAAAGTCTTTCAAAGCAGATATGTTAATCCGTTTGCTGAAGTTCAACAAGACGTCGTTGCCAGTGAAATATGGGTAGCTGGTTACATATCTTCTACTAAGCCTGTGAATGAAAGGAAGGGCAAGACATGATGAAATACGCAGGGCTGCTGATATCTCATGAAGAGGAAAATAATGCTCTGGTGCAGTTTTCACCCATAATTCTGAATGATCCTTACATATTGTGGAAGCATATTATACACCCAAGGTAATAATGCCTCTATCATTAGCATGGACTATGACACATTTTACAACTGCCTTCTGAAAGCTGTCCATTGCATGCAATATGACTCTGATTTCAGCCTCTTCCTGTGTAGGTTCCAAAACAGACACACGTGTAACTGATCCTTTTTGATGAGGACAGTTTTTGTTTTCTCTTTGAACCCTCCCACAAGGTACAAATTAGTGGTGGCAAGAATTAGTGATAGCCTTTAATCATCGGTCCACCTCTCACAAAGGAGATTTAAGAGGGATGTCTTATTTGCTGATATTGAAAAAACCTTATGCGGGTCTGGAGCTTGATACTGTTCACTGATGTTATATGTTTTGATGGTGGTAATTTGACATGTCTGTGATGGTGGTCCGCCGTTTTGAGACTTCCGGCATTCTATTGATCACAGCACATGTATATACTTGTAGGCGCACAATTCTGAATATATTTTCATATAATGGCTTGCAATTGCTCCAAATGTTTCATTTGTGAAAATACCATTGTTGCATAACATGCAATGCATCAACAACGACTGCTGTCCTGAGATCCACTTTGCAATTGTGTAACACTCGCTACACCTTCATCATCTTTTATGGCTTTCACAAGACTTGCCTTTGTACCTGCCACATGCATGGCACCATCATTATCAAAGAATGATGCAGGAAATCTGCTGCACACGTGATTGCCGATGAAATTGGTAATGCCAAGTTGTGCACCACTGGCCATTGTCTGTGTCAATCTTAGAAGAGCTGTTATTTCATCACTCTTGCCAGATATATAAGACTGCATTTTAGTTTTCCTTGGTTTAATGTTCTGTGTATGAAATGTATGCAGCTTTAGTACTTTTGTTTTACCATTATACAGTGGATCAGACAGTGCTGTAAGACCAAGTTCCTTTACTGATCTGAGATGCTCCCTCAGATTAGATTCAGTACATTGGCTGGTTGACATACTAACCAGGTTTTGAGTAACTGAGAGGAATGTGTTAGTCTCTATTGCTGCGATAACATTATGTACCATTTCAATGTCTTTTAGCATACATGCTTTACTAGATTCATCATGTGGATTGGCAGAATTGGGATGAAGCATTGATTTAAGTTGTACATATATTGGTGCCGTACTCGGCTTTGTGTATACCCATTTGGTGCAAGCACCACCGCCTAAGGTTATTCCATCTGGACCTCTTTCCTCTTTTGTATGCCCGCTGTAAAAGCCTGTCAGGAGAGACGCTATTGTGACTACAATATGCTCTTCTTCCAACAAAGGCCCCTTCCATGAATGTACTGTTCACATCTTGAGCAATATTAGGAAGCTTTTTCATCCCAGATAGGTACAGCAGCACAGACAGATGGCCATTGTATTGTCAATCTAACATGAAATAAGGAAGCATTCTGGAAGACTCACAGAGATGCCCTAGCCTCATTCCTTCACGTTCATAGCAGCGACTCCTGTGAAAAATGTGAAACATTGTTAAATGTTCAGCCAGAAAGACGGATGTCGGATGGTTACTGACTGATTCCTTGAACTCTAGCAACTGTTTTCGAAGAGCCACGTGGTGCGGATTGTATTGATTATGATGACGCTTGAGCGAGAAATATACTGGAGTCTTATCGGATTATGTTTCTAAGCTCTAAATTGAGATAATGCTACATATTGATCTTGATCGCTGCTTATCCTTACCAGAGACGTAGCAAGCAGTAATGACATTATCACGAATGTCTGAGTGTCTTCTTTCTGTAGGTACATGCAATGACGCTAGCATCACGCATAGCTATTGCTGGCACTGTAGTATTCTCTTTCTCAGTATGTTCAATGACGATTGCAGATGTGGTATTGAAACTCCTGCCATCTGATGCTTTCTTTTTTCCAATCCAGATTATTCATTGAAAACACATGTAATACTTTGCTGTTTTGATACATTCTCCGGGACGTAAATGCTATTCTACTCTCCTTCTTGCATGATTCGGACACTTCGATATGGGTTGATGTTGAAGAGTAGCATAGTTCTTGTCCTAGTCTGCTATTTAGAGTGTTTCTATATTAGTCACTTGCCGCAGCTGTTACTGTGACACGATCAGAAACTTCTCCTTTGTTGACTGATCTAGTTCTATCCTTGTTGATTCTCTGCAAGACACTATGCTATCACAGAGTAGCATAGCTATAAAATTAAAAGTGAAACTGGGATACGCTTGTCTGCGGCCACAATCGATATCTCAGTTGATGATTTTGCTTGTACTTCCAGCGTGCATAGCTTCAGTAAAAGAGCTATCAATTACGATACAATTTCTCTTTGTACTATATACGCAAAGCAATAATGTCCAGATTATTCTGCTCACTATTTATAAACTAATTTAGGTGGAAACTGTTGCTTCTTAGCTAGCAACAGGTTCCTGTCAAAGCAGTATCAAAATATTCAATAGGTTGTCATTATGTATGCTTTTAAATTTGGGACACTCAGAATTTATCGTTAAAAAACTTGAACCACAGAGCTGAGGGATTGTATTTAAACCATTCACAGGTTAATTCTCAATATCTCATTTTCAAAGCAACCATACAGGAAAACTGTTGAATATTTCAAAATTAATTTAAATTAATTAAAAAGTATTCAACTGTTTTCCTGTATGGTTGCCTTGAACATGAGATATTGGGAATTAATCTGTTACATCTGCCTTTGGCAGGAATTTCTTCCAATCAAATTAAATTCAGAATATTCAACCGATATAAGTGTTATATTGTAAAGAATTATACGTTATTCCGGGATTTGTTGGTGAAAGGATTAACATGCCCATTTAGCATCGTTATTATATATGGCATCCTGACTGATACATGCATAATTAAACAGCGCAAGTACACCAGTGATAGTAGTAAGCCCCAACTGTTATTTGATCTTCGCTTTATTATACAGACTTTATCTTGAGAAATCGTATGTGCTCTATTAGCCATATAGGTTGAGCATTCAAGATAGAAGAACATTTTCATGATAATGGCTGCAATTTCTGGTTTGGGGGTAGGGGTAACAAATTGCATATGACTGTCGTGAAATATGATGGATTTTAATGCTGTTTGGTTTTCTTACAAGTTGGATAACTGTGCAAAGCAGATAAATTAATATTCTTGTGCATATATTCCACCAAAGATATATATTGTCAAATATATTGAATGGATCTAAGAAATTCTGATGAATTTATCGGCTAATTTAGACTATAATTTTACTTCTGAAGCCCATTACATCAATATATATAAAATAATATGTGTTGTGGATCATGAAACCACCTTATTGCAGATGGGACTAGCCTATTATAACTTTAGGGAGGATTATCTAGATACAAAACTATTCTATGAGTGTTGCTCGTAAAATATGAGAGGGTCACGTGATATCTGGACCATTTCCAGCTTTCTAGTAAGTTGTTGGCAAGCTTGTGCACATGTATAATGACCCTAAACATACATAGGTATTATTTCTGGGCTCCAACCTTTTATGGAACGCCATATCCGTTTCCCTCACAAATGGGCTCTTGCCCTCCCCCCCCCCCCCCCCTGGGTATTCATAGCTTTTGCTAGCTTCAATCACCATGTTCAAGTTAGTAGCATTTTAAAAATTAATTCGGTGTTCATTTTTACATTTATGATATTGGTTTCTTGCTGAGCGGCATTCTTCATTAAAACATGGACGTTCTGTCCTTTTATGTTTATTAGTATTTGGATTGATAGTTATTTATTTTTACATGTCCTAATGTGTTGACAGCAGCGTGTTCAAAGATATTTGCTATATCAGTTACTAGTTGGTTGACGTCATACTCGATGTGTAGGTAGATATATAAGGGGTTAGTTGTAACACTTTCCACATATTCTAATAATTTTTTAGGTTTCCATCTGGCAGGCCTTTGGTTTATAGGCGTTGCCGTAGCTATGCTTAGGTTACTTTGGGGGCTATTATTAATTTACGACCGTATGTATTCACTCTATTTTTGTCTTGTGATGTGCGTTTAGGTAGGGACTTCGTTGGTGGTGCATATTCATCGTCGATTGGTATCTGCCAGATATTAGTGAGCTTTTCATCACTTTCCAAAATGTCGCTAAGATTACTAGTTTTGGCATTGAAGTAGACGTAGATCTGTATCTTTACTCATGGTTGTGATTTCCTTATCTAGTATATGAAAGGCCTCGACCGATGAGTATTTTGTGCCTTCTGTAGGTATATACACAACTCCTAGCACAATATCGTGTTGGGTCTTAGTGACAATTTTATCTAATTTAATCCAAATGACAAATTCATTGTCTGTTTTTAGCTCGTGGACGTGAAAAATTACTACTAGTCCACCAGACTTTCAATGTTTTGAGAACCCTATTTTGAGTATAATTTTGTATCCTGGTACAATCACATTATCATACTCCCCATGTTTGGTTTCACCCATTCCTACTATATCATTGTTACGTATGAATTCCATACTTTCCGGATATTTAAGCTTACGGTTCAGACCGCACACATTAAGAAATGCGAGTTTAAGCTCTTGTTGGTTGATATAATCATTATTCTTATTTATTTCACTATCAAAATCAACAACGTCGAAAGCTGTATAGGGCGTAGAAGTTGAGGTACATGAAGTAGCGGTTGTGTGGAGACCAGAAACGTCAGTGATTGTAGTGGTATTATTACTGGGAGCAGTACCAGCAGAAGCTGTAGTAGTAGTATTAGTAGTAGTAGTAGTAGTGGTGGTAGTAGTAGTAGTAGTAGTAGTAGTAGTAGTAGTAGTAGTAGTAGTAGTAGTAGTGGTAGTAGTAGTAGTAGTAGTAGTAGTAGTAGTAGTAGTAGTAGTAGTAGTAGTAGTAGTAGTAGTAGTAGTAGTAGTAGTAGTGGTAGTGGTAGTGGTAGTAGTAGTAGTAGTAGTAGTAGTAGTAGTAGTAGTAGTAGTAGTAGTAGTAGTAGTAGTAGTAGTAGTAGTAGTAGTAGTAGTAGTAGTAGTAGTAGTAGTAGTAGTAGTAGTAGTAGTAGTAGTAGTAGTAGTAGTAGTAGTAGTAGTAGTAACCCGATAGAAAAAAGCTAAATGAATTCTTTGATTATGCAACAGGCCAGTTCTCCAAAAAATTGTAAATACCTTTTATATGCCAAGAAAAAATAGGTCAACAAGTCTATTACAGCTGTTATTAATGTAATTAGTATTTATTTATTTATTTATTAGCCTCGTGATAATCACTGTATATTTTGTCACTTTACTCGCCTGAATAATTGTTAAAAATATGTACCCACATATGCTGCATCGGTAGCCTGAGTGTAATAAACGTGAAACTGACCGCAACCGTTAGAGTGCATATGATAACAATGCCAATGAGACATATTATAGGGTTGACATAGGCCCTACTGAGCTAGTTGAAAAGAGGACAAGAGCGGGAAAGGCAAAAGGCAAACTAGACGGAGTTGGGGTGTCCGGGTGGTCCAGGGGCTCCCCCACCCTAACCGGAAAATTCTAAAATCTAGATCCTCTCACATGGCATCTCCTACATTTCCTACATGGTTCTATTTCACCCACATATGTCACTCATGCCTACACTACAATTAATATTTTCCATCAATTATCAAGGTCACAACTTTTTCAGGGGTTTCCTTCATTGATGCATTGCATCACAGAATTGCCAAAATGGTGACATAAACAAAAAGGGTGTATTAAACTGCTTGTAATTGACATAGCCATTCATCTAGTTCATTATGACCACTTTGAAAGTGCAAAATCAAACACCTCCACCCCCGGACATTTGTGCATTTTTGTGACAGCCGAGCGGACGGAAATTTACCAATATGGTCTTCAGAATAAGCTATTTGAAAGGCATAGTGAAGAGTATTTTTGAATATTTACCACTAGAATGATTGGCTCGGTTAACGAGGCAGTTATTCTAGCGGTAAATTTTCAAAAATACTCTTCTCTCGGCCTGCGGATAGACACTGGGTAAGTAAACTTCAATTTTCTTTACCATTATACCGTTAATTGTCAAGCCGGCGAAAACAAATGCAGTGGTAAATTTACAAAAAATAGTCTTCTAAAATTAAAATATCTTGAAGACTTTTGACCATCAAAATGTTTAATTGATATATCAAGTAATAATTTGAGCGCTTTGAGGCGATGTTGACACAACAGGAGTTAACACACATTAACTCTCGAATCTCTAGTGTCTCAATCTGTAGACATTATACAGGAAAGCTGTTGCATATCTTGAAACTGATTTTGCTGGAACCTAGATGCTATTGTTATATGCAGCAGCAGCTCCCAGTTTGTTTCAAAATATCCAACAACATATTCTTTTATTGATAAAGATTATTTGGTTTCTGTTTTGTGTCACGCTCATAATTATCACACACAATGGCTGAATATGTATTCCCTCAGAATCGCATAATATACTACTTAGCGGCGTATTTGGGTAGTGGTAAATTATCTAGGCCACGTTATTACAAGTGAGTATGTATGCATTCATTTCTGAATTGTGAGGTTGTTATTTAGTACAGATTTAAAGGTCACGGCGCTGATAACCGCAGTGTCCAGTCACATTTAGATATTCGTTTGACACGAACGCTTAAATTGCTTAGTGATAACCGAGAATGGGAACAGAACCATGGGTCACCATTGGTAGAATCTGCAAACAAGCTTATCGTTTGCTGAATCAGAACTGTCAACGGCAGTAGTACGTCCTCAGTAATGGTGCTTGGAGTTCGGATTCGTAAATTAGGTAGATTAATTTTGGAATTAAGGCACGCCTCCACCAGAAGTGGCACAGCTTAAACAGCACTAACGTGTAAGTACCACCTATATTAAATGCTATCTGACAGCCTGCTTTTAGTGTAGATACGCCATCTCCGGTTTAACCAGCATAGCGGGCAGCATGGGGCAGTACCAGAGCTCAGTGAAGTTAGCTGGGTATTGGATACTTGGATATTGAATATTCAATATTCAATATCCAGCTAACTTCACCGAACTTAGTCTCAGTTATGTTCCAATGTTTTATTTTCTTGTTGTTCAATGACGTTATTTACCTATTTTATTGTTATCGTTAGTAATTGTTTGACCGGATCGCATATCTGTTTTGGTTGTTTGACACCGCAGCAGCAAACCAGCAGCCGCAAAGTTAATGTTACGTTTCAGACCAGAGGCGAATTCTCCCGTGGTTTTCGAAGTGGTGCGGGAGACAGAAATAGAATACTTCCGGTACTTTCCGCCACGCTCTGTTTGCCGCGCGTTAAGAATAGTATATATTATGTTGTATGTACGATTACAATAGAAGTAAAATTGGAAATATTACTATACGTACAAATCTAAATGAATTACATAAAAACTAAATACAAAACGAGTAAAGGGATGAGAAACATTCAGGCGTAGAAGCCAGTCTTCAAAACATATCAAGATCGTGCCTCAGTTCCCAATACGAGTCTATGGCAATCATCATATCCCCCCCCTCCCTAGTTGTGACGCCGTGTATGTTCAGTATATATGCATTGTAATGCCATCAGTTACATTGTCTGTTCATCAAGATTACTGATGTTTGACCAATAGGAGCTACAATGGCTGTAACATGATTAAATATTGCTTTCCGTCGGTTTGGAATGTAAATGATCAAGGGTCACAACGACCGATGCTTGAAATGAAAACAAATTGCACACTGTCCGACATTTCAATCCAGGAATCGGAAATAATAGATGTTATTAAAACATTAAAGCTAAACAAGCCTCTGGAAATGACGAAATAAGTCATAAAACGTTAGAAGGAACTGTGGATTCAATTGCTTTCTCGCTATATCTGCTTCTTAATAAAGCACTTCAATTTGTTATATTTCCGAATACATGGAAGGCTGCTACTATCTTTACTTTAGTTAAGAAGGGAATCGTAAACGACATGAAAATTATAGACCAATTTCCCCGATAAGCAATGTTGGTAGAGTAATAGAAAGGATAATATTTAAACATGTTTACAAACATATTATTGGTCAAAATCAGCTATATAAGTACCCGTCTGGCTTTCGTCATGGCTCCACAACACCGTTTAATTAATAGAGCTGTGTCATATTCTGTCAAAAGCACTTGACGAAAGCATATCGTCGTGTGTTCTGTTCTGTGACATTTCAGGGGCGTTTGACAGGATGTGACACAAAGGACTACTGTTTAAGCTACGGGAAAATGCCCTTGTAGGAAATCTCCTCACATGGTTTAGGAGTTATTTCTCATCTAGATACCAATACGTTATAATTAACCAGGATAAATCGCCTCGGAGACAAACCGGAGCTAGAGTTCCTCAGGGCTCGTGCTCGGCCCTCTGGTATTCCTAATTTATATAAATGATATTTCAAAACATATTGGGAGCATCCTAAGATCTTATGCTGATGATACTGCCTTATGCTGCGCTGATTCATCGTCTATACACTTTAATAAGACGCACACTATCCAACGTTTGTACTGCACATCTGCGGCCTGTCTAAGAATATGGCAGCGGGGATTGGTATAGCTGCTCGGACCGGGATGCTGAGAAACCTGAAATTATCCAAAATGAGGCAATAAAAATAATAACAGCCCTGACAAAATATACAACATTGAAAAAGGTTTATCCAGAAACCGACCAAACCTCACTACGTGAAAGGCACACGCAGAAAAACCTTATCACATTTTACAAACATGTCAATGGAAAGTGTACAGATTATATAATGGATATTGTGGCAAACATATTTGGAGATGTTTCTGCATATAATTTCAGAAAAACAGAGAAATTCGTCATTCCCAGGCACAGGCTTGAAGTATTCAAGAAATCCTTCATCCATAACGCTATCTAGCTGTGGAATCATGTAAACACCACAATTAAAACATCTCCTACGCTGGCTATCTTTAAGAAAAAGGATATCAACTCTTATTAAACATCTCCACACAAAATGTTAGTTTACTGCTCTCTTGGTGAAAGAAAAGTAAACTTTATTCTGTGCAAGATAAGAAACAAATGCAGCAAATTAAATACCGATTTGCACAGATATCACCACATAGCCCAATCGAATTGTGTAATTATTGCCATTTACCTGAAACATCTCATCAGTTTTCCTGATATGGGCAAAATCGGCTGATGAAAAACCACCTTTTGGTGGACTTCATACGTCAGTTTGGCCCACTTGTCTTACTGGAAGTTATTGTATTGGGAGTGACAATCTTTCTGCCGAGGATATTGAGGAGCCATCGACGAGGGGTTTTCATTTTATGAGGCAGACGGGCAGATGTTGACATCTATTTGTCTGTCTTATGGATCAATACACATTTCGTAAGCATATTATCAAGACTCCGCCCATATCGGAAGAATTGATGCGAACAGCAATGGACTAGATATCACATCAAGTTCTTGTTATTGCTGAGAATATCAATATCATATCTACTATTGTTAATATTGCCTTTACTATATTTGTGTTATTGAACAGTAACGTTGTTCTAATTAGTCTCTCTCTCTCTCTCTCTCTCTCTCCCTCTCTCTCTCTCTCTCTCTCTCTCTCACATCCATTTTCTCGCAGTACTTTCATTTTCTTATGCTTCTACTCCTTATATGTTTCTCCTTTAATTATGCTATGAAATCCATTATTTATATCTGCTGCCTAATAATAATTCTGTTTGGAGAGGGTTTATTCAAGTTCGACGAACTTGTACCCGATCACATTGTACATTTCATGCAATAAAATATGTTTAAATCATATCTCTCTCCCGTCTCCCCCGCTCCACCCCCTCCACCCCACCACCCCCCCCCCCCCACCACCACCACCCCACCCCACCCCACACCACGCCATTTCTCTCTCCTCCTTCGTACTCCCCCCCTCACCCACCCCTCTCTCTCATATTCTGATTTATGTAAATATAAATATGAATTGTGCATATAAGTGTAATTGTCTGCTACCTGCTAATAAAGGAGCGGGAAAAATAGGTTACTAAAACTTGTGCCCTATCCCATTGTACAGATGCTACAATAAGAATATGTTAAAAAAGCCTGGATGCAATAAAGAAAAGTGGAAATTTACCTTTGATAAAGGTGGCGGACCAGCAAATCTACATGGCACGAGTGCAGCGAAAAAATGGGCACATACGCCGGATGGGTTCGTAGGGAGGTTATCATGGTGTACCACATGTCTGCGCGTGGGTTGAGTGTATGGGGTCTCGGTCAGGTGGTGCTCCCTATGAAAACGTTTGCACAAGAGGTGCCCTCGTGTCATCGTGTCTTGTGCATCTCCTGCTGTAATATCAGCTGAAATCTTTCGTGAATATTTGTATATCTTGGAATAGAGAGGTCACATGGACACGCTGACCCAGGGAAAATGTTTGGAATTTACATTATCAGAGTACCGGAGGCAACATCGGTTAAATAAAGTATTACTTGAATATGTTTAGATTTGGTGGGTGGGGTGGGGTGAGAACGGGAACATGATACAGGACAGGGTACACATGCGTGTGGGCGGGGTGGATGGGATGGTGGAATCCGCAACCAATCAACACCCCTCCCCCCTATACGCTACTGCATACCAACATCTAGACATACAATTTGAGTGTACTCTGTCTTAGGTAGTGATGAAAAATAAGATATTTGATTTTTACAAAGTAAATTTCAATATGATATAATACGTTTATAGTAGTGTTATCATAATATCCGCATCTAGGCATAATTATAGATGATACGGCTATATTTAGATCGAATTGCTGATAATTTTCTGGCAATTTTTGCGCTAGGTTCATATGCGATTTTACTATTTTTTGGTCCCTGGTGTGCAAGAAATTATCGCGTGACGACGCGATGTTACGCTGGTGATCCCACAAGAAAATCGCCAAATGTTTGGTCTCAAACGACTTATGAGGCCTGCTTTCCGTGTTCGCGTGCGTTAATGTCAAAATACGAGGAACCCTATGAGTGCATTTCCGTGTACGCGATAATGGGAGTGAGAGTTATCGCACGCGATGCGTTATCGCGTAGGCCTACATGGAAATTCAATCATAGATTTCTTCTTATTTTGACTTTCAAAAATCGGTCATCGCTTACGTGGAAAGTGAAACAAACAGGCCGTTTTCTGCTCTAAGACCCGCTTTCCGTGATCATGATTCCGCGTTAATACTTCGCACACGTTTCGAGATTAGAGCAGAAACCGATCTGTTTGGCCCTTAAAATGTATGCGATGACCGAATTTCGAAATTCGAAATAAGAGGAAATCTATGCGTGCATAAAGAAAAATCACTGCATTTCCATGTATGCAATAACACGCGCGAGAATCCATGAATCCATTTCCTCACTCAGTCATATGACTTCATAATCAACTACGCGACCTGTATGCGGACGTCATAATCATGACGTCATGAATGATTCGATTAAGACTTAAACGCTTAATTGTCCGGCACGTTGTACTAAAAAATAAGGGTTACCCTATTCACGCACTCCCCACCTCTTAGTAATAGCGGATAGCAGGCTCCTCGTCTATGCATACAGTAGAAACAACAGAAAACTATACAGATAAGCTGTTGAATAGTTTGAAACTAATTTGACTTTACGCTGTTACTGCCAGTCAAATTAGTTTCAAAATATTCAACAACTTATCTGTATAGTTTTCTGGAAATTTATATATCAGAGAGTTCAGAGATCGATAAATCCCAACACGAGCGAGGTGTGGTTGAAGCTTAGCTAGAGATGGGCGGGGCATAGGTAAAATTGGAACGGTCCAATCGTCGCACCACGAAGAAAATCGGTCATCAATCACACGCGATATCGCTATCATGGTTTCAAGCGTTCCTAATCTGGCCTGCATTGAAATTTATAACTACACGTTTACGAAAACGCGATAAAACGTATTCGCTTATATGCATTCTCAACAATGGGAGGGCAACTTTGCCATACGAGTTGTCTTCCTATTGTTCGTATATTCGCTGTCTCACTGAAAGACCTAAGTGGCGCTGCCAGTTTTCCCGTAACTAACCAGTTGACCACGAACAACTCAGACACGCGAATCTTCACACTTTCAGGGTACCCTTTGTTTCCCGCCATACGGTCTACGCTGCCTGATATTTGGTGTCTATCAGTTCTACCCATTGAAATAAAGCTTACATTGCTAGCTCAGCGAGTTAAAACGCTATCTTGTCATCTGAGCTCTGCCGATTTGGCATTTCCTATAATGTATAATTAAATATCGTCTTTTCCCATAGCATGTACTTAGAAATCTAAATTTCACATATAAACGCTAGAAAGCCGTTGAATATTTTTGAAAAATAATTTGACAAGAATTTAACAAGAAACTGCTCCCGCTTGCGGCAGCAACCGCTTCCAGTCAAAATAGTTTTAAATATTCAGCATAATATTTCTTACATCGTATAAATGTACATGAAATTATTTAAAATAGAGTAAGTAAATTTTAACCTACAAATTTGAGGTATTTAAAGAACTTTATATACTTTTATACGATGTAAGAAATAGTACGTTGATTATTTTGAAACTAATATGACGGAAAGCTGTTGCAACATATTTTGGTGAGCATTTTGACAGAGAATTGACT
Source organism: Chaetoderma sp. LZ-2023a (assembly GCA_034401795.1). Classification (NCBI taxonomy): domain Eukaryota; kingdom Metazoa; phylum Mollusca; class Caudofoveata; order Chaetodermatida; family Chaetodermatidae; genus Chaetoderma; species Chaetoderma sp. LZ-2023a. Next base: position 145,498,968 of record CM067372.1, read on the forward strand.
GAAAACCGACGATGCCTAAGAAAATAACGACTTGCAGTCAAATTCGTATTTACATATACATATTTTATTAATTTTGAATATTTTTGAAAAGTAATTTGACAAGAATTTAACAAGAAACTGCTACGGCATGTAGAATGAAATAGATTGATCAGGTTGGAATGGATTGCACAAACAATTAAGATGACCATTCTAATTAACCCTTAAAGCTGGGCTGACATAAAAATATTTTTAGCTATAGCGCGCCAGCGTGCGAGACTCGTGATATGGGTAAAGTATGTATTTACTTTACACAGTAATGATGCTGATTGATGATTATGATTATGATGATGATGATGATGATTAATGATAATGATATATGATGATAATTGATGATGTTGATTGATGATGATTGATAACGCACATGCTATGTTACAACATTAGGCTTACATGATGATGGAGTTGATGATGCATTCCCAACAATTACCTATACCAGCTCTGCCCAGTGTACCGTGACGACATTCACAGCATTTTCACACCTTTCCAGTTTACCGGTGTTAGCTATCAGTGGCAACCACGTATTAGGCTTACTAGCAATACTATCTGGGCAAGAACGATAAACGTCTAACCATTTTCTACCGTGATATTCCAATATCTCATATTGGGGTAACAAGTGAAATATTTTAAATTAAATTCTGCTATAAGTGCTTGGTTTCAATGAACTCGACACCTTAAAATCAAATTAAAATCAAAATATTCAGCAACTACTTTCCTACATCGTAAATAATGTAAAGTACAATGTAAAGTGGGGACAGAGCATGCTACCGCCTAAAAATAAGGGTTACCCTATTCACGTACTCCCCACCTCTTAATGGTAGCAGATAGCAGGCTCCTCATCTATGCATACAGTAGAAACTGTCTAAATTAGAGGTTCACGCGGTGGTCGCTCTGTAAGATAGGTGGTTATAAGACCACACATCTTTAAATATCCGCGATCTTGCGGCCACCAAAACATTCACTGCGAAATGTAATTTTTATTAAGCCACATACTGTCTTTAATTGAGGCTCTTTGATGTTCCATAATGTGCCCGTTATAGACAGGTACAATTAGGCATTGATTTTCATCAGGTCTAAACTCATTGATAAACGGTTTTGCATTATCAACATATTTTTTAGTCTGACTCTAAACTATGATATTACGTCAACAAAACTTAGCTTCTATCAATCCATTCGTCTGCCGGTCTTCCTTTCCATCTAGCCGCGCATTCGTTGTCCGTTCGTTCGTTCGTTCGTTCGTTCGTTCGTTCGTTCGTTCGTTCGTTCGTTCGTTCGTTCGTTCGTTCGTTCGTTCGTTCGTTCGTTCGTTCGTTCGTTCGTTCGTTCGTTCGTTCGTTCGTTCGTTCGTTCGTTCGCTCGTTCGTTCGTTCGTTCGTTCGTTCGTTCGTTCGTTCGTTCGTTCGTTCGTTCGTTTGTTCGCTCGCTCATTCATTTGTTGATGTATGTATTTATTTCTACCACTCCATCAAACACGTCCATCGACCTCTAATGCAAACACTGATGGACCGGGAGTGCTGTAATGTCAGTGAATCAATAAAGACGTGAATTGTCGGTGTGGTAATGCAATCACCCCAGCGTGACGTACTTTCACACGTGCCTATCATATTGTTGTTTTCGACAAATATTTTTGATTTGAATATGATTTCCAACATTCAAATGCAAAAGGAGGTAACAAAGAATTGTTACAAAAATATAATCATTACAGATTCGTAATCTTGAATCTCCATCCTTTCTGACAGATAGTGTTCATAATTTTAGAGCTTTTGTTAAAGGTTATATTCCTATGGGACGGACGATCATCTACATATAAGATAATAAGGAAGTAACTTCTAACTTATGTAGATTATTATAGTCTACATCAATTGATAGCTCATACAATTTCCTTTCCAAGCATATGTGTTAAATCACAAACAAAATAGAAATAGACTGGTAAAATAAGGATTCTATGACCATCTCAGAGAACAAATCATAAATAGAACCGGAAAACGCCGATTTTATAAACCTCGCCTCTTTATTTCATAGTAAATATCTGGACAATTCATACGGCCAAACTAGCGCATGCGCACTGAGATTGTGTCTCCATTATTGAGCATGGAAAGCGGCCTTACTATAGCTTGTTAACATATAGGCTAGGCTTGCGCGATTTTTGCTTTGAAACATCGCGATCGATTTTATAAAAAAAATCGCGATTTTCGATTAAATCGTAGGTCCAAATTCCCAAAAGTATAAACCGGGGTAACGCGACTTGTTTCTAGAAAAAGTTTAAATAAATGATACAAAAATAGCACGAAATTAGAACACATTTTCGTACACCGAATTCTTACCATCCTACGTCTATGTTTAATGTATACGTTATATCCATCATCGTGGGAGTGAAATTATTAATTGGGACCGCCTAAATATTGTGTATAGTTTAATAAACATTATATATTTCATCAAAATTTGAGATAAAATGTCGCCGAGAAAATAATAAAAATTACAGGATGTACATATATCAGCTTCCGCTTATAGCCTCCCTTTGTAGGATGAGTTTAGGTCATTATCAGAGTAACGCGAAGACGTTAATATTAGTACCCGGGGAGATACTGGGCAATCCTCATACATAGGACGGGAGTTTTGAGTAGGTACGATTGTAATGGCGTAAACTCGTCCTATAGAGCAGTTTATAGTTGCTTTCAGAGTGTATGATTTACATTTAAGAGTAATCAACAGAACACGCAGTTCAAAATCAAACAACCTGGAATGCTGTTGCTTTATTTTCTTTAATTTGACATGACAACCGAATCAAAAAGGAAAAATTATTACACCGCCTGAAATTGCTAACCCTAGAATTAAAAAAGAATTATGCTCATTGATTGCCTAACACTCTGCAACTAAGTATATACTTGGCATTTCACGACAGACTGAGGGTCTGCAGCAAAAGAAAGAAAATTATATGGCTATTCAACGGAGTAACTAGGTGGTTTTCTCAATGACAAAGGTGTTACCTCGCTATTGTTAGCTTGTTTATTGTAGTGCTTTGTGTTGTGATTAGTAATTATTTGGCACGGCGGGATATAAACACAGGCGTGAATTGATTATAATTGTACTCATGTACTGATAAAATGCGACGGGAAAAGCGCACACTTCAGATTTAAAGAAAACAACATGACATTTTTGACGATTTTCCGATTTTTCCTCAATTACATCGTAAAAATCGCGATTTTAAAAATAAATCGAACTTCACGATTAAATCGAAAAATCGCGCAAGCCTATTATAGGCTATATTGTACAGTCATTAGACCTTAACACCTGTATGCAAACACAATTTTCCATTTATCCAATATATTTGAAACAAAATCAAAATCCGTCTCCTACATATAAATTGTGCGAGCATACAGTAAGAAATACTGAAAACACGCAAACCGAGAATTCTGATTTCAATTTTTTCAGTTTCAGCAATCGATAAGCCACCTGCGTATACGTCACCCGAGTTACGGCTAACAGAGCCCTGCAAAGGAATGGATAGTAAATAAGGCAGATATCGAAAGCGGTGTCGCCGTAATTACTTTTAGTACATGTTATGTTTGTAATTGGTTCTAGTACATATTTTCCTGCTGACTACCCTCGTACGTGTTTTTTTTTATTAAACCGAAAGAAGTATTTGAAAATCCCGCAAATTTGGCTAATTTTCATTAAAATTATGGTGAAAGGGAGATAAATGTCGTCTTATAAGAACCGTCTGAGCAAATAAATTATCGTGATGTACGTCCCATACAGGTGATACATTTTGAGCTGGGAATCGATCAGCGGGTTGGTGGCAGGCTGTCAGATATTGAATAAAAGTATTTTTTTGTCATTAACAGAGAATGCTTCGCTTCAAGAGAATCGGTGTGTGTTTTATAAAACATTGTTTTACGTGTGATCTATTTATGCAAAGTTATACCAGTCCTGTCATGCACACTTTAAACTCTCAGATTGCTAGGACCTAGGATATATGTTTTCGGCCCCTCTTCCTCTTGCAATTGTCATTTCATTAACTGCCACGTAAGAGCAGACAATTATATATGGATGATATAGGGAGCAACAGTTATGGAGGACTCCGTGCGTATAAAGCTATACATGTCTCATATTAGCTATAATATTCAGGTAATATTACTTGTCTGTCATAAACTATGCGTGGCTTCTTAATATTTTTATCGTGCTGTTATAGAGATGTTATTCAGCCCTTAAGAGTTAAACGATGATGCTTTTCCTCAGTCTGTAATGGTTACCATGATTTACTTTTCAACCAATCAGAAAAATATGATATCGGCCTCGGTATGTAGGTCCTATGCTCAGTCATAGAGGTGACATCTATAGTTGGGCGGTGTTCTGTAAAAGTAACTATACAATAAGCTGTTAAACATTTTGAAATTAATGTTACTGGTTTGCTGACTGACTTTCAAGTTTGATTTTTAAATGATTTTTTGAATTTTATGATTTCACTCGATTTAATTTTTCTATTAAAAAATCCTGTTTAATCAAAGTTATGCAAGTAGTCGTGGTATTACGGTATTTTGGCATTAACATGGAATCGAACCTACAACCGACAGGAGCGCCTAGCATCATAGTCCACACACACTTCCGCAACACCAACGCCGCGGCGGCTGGTGGAAGGGTTTGTGGACTATGACGCCGGGCGCTTCCGCCGGTTATGGGTTCGATTCCCTGTCAATGTTTAATCATAGACCACTACATTATATTTAATGATATGTTTATATATTGTAGCAACCTCCAAAAGTGTTGCCTTAACAAAGCTGACAAGACATGGCTGACAATAACCAGAAAAGGCAGTTTCGTAATGTTTGGTGGCCACCTGAGTGCTGGGCGACACCGGAATACCTGCCAATCGCTCTCATTGAAGATGAGAAGGTCGCGACATTTGAGTGGAAAAAGGAAGATGTAGTTGTTGTTGCACTTCCGCGGTCAGGTATTCATTATTCTTTAGATTAAACAATCAGCTATTCACAGAATTGATTGATACGATCCGTCTCTCAAGTATATAACGTCATAATCAATTACGTCACATGTAGGCTGACGTCACAATTAAAATGCTTAATGAATGACGTATCTGATTCCGTTATTGTATAGTCGGTCAAATATACAATTTGTATTTATTTGATGGATTTAGGTCTACTATTTAATACACATTCTGTTGAATATTTTGAAACTAATTTGACAGGGCGCTGTTGATAGGCATCAACCCCACATAGTCAAATTGGTTTCAAAGTATCCAACAGCTTATCTGCGTATGTACCTTGTAAATGGATTCTGAGAATTCAGGGTTCAAGGTCTATACATCGATCTCCACACGCGCAAAATATGGGTGGAGCTTAGCTTAAAATGATCATGGCCTAGCTAGAAATGTATCCATCAATTGTTTAGCGACGCATCTAGCAACACATCTTAAAACTGTATTGAACCCGAGATTAAGTTTGAACATTCAAATTTGTAAATTCTAGAAGCATCATTTGTACTTTGTGAATCAAATCCAGTGTTTACCTTTGGCTGGTAAAGCGGCCCTGTCCGTAACTTTCGCATGCCACCAACAATTATTTCATCTGGAAGAAAATTAGTGGAGACCTGCATATGATCACTCACAAATAACGCCCTAATAGATTTTTTCTCTTCCACTCGTACATCTAGGATTATCCTCAACAAACGTTCTCCTAATGGACCCTTCCAGCTTTAGCCATGCCCCGCCCAGCTCTAGTTAAGCTCCACCCACACTTCGCCGTGTTTGGATTGGTCGATCCCAGAATGCCCTAACTATCAATTTCCTGAAAACTATACAGGTAAGCTGTTGAATATTTTGTCACAAATTTGACTGGGGGCTTGGTGCTACCTATGGCAGCAACAGCGCCCAGTTAAATTAGTTTCAAAATATTCAATAGAATAATTATTAAATAGTAAAGGCATACAATTCGTACAACAACGCACAGTCCGTCTTCAAATATGCGTTCGTGACGTACTTATCTACGTCATTCATGACGTCATACTTTATACATTCATTATGATGTCATTCTATACGTCACGTGGTTGATTATGACGTCATATGATGCATGGATAAAGTAGAAAGGTCCATTACTACAGACGTTGAAGGGATCTGATCTGACACAAATGTTATATCTGATGTCATAATCAAATACGTCACTCCTTAAAGTGCCAAAATTCGTCCCTCAGGAAAGCTTCTGAATTGTATAACGCCGATTATCCCAGTAAAACGTATTCAGTTCGTAGAGTGTGAATTGGTTGCGTAAAACGGGCGTCGGTAGAATGCAACCACGGTGAGTACGTAAGGTAAGTTAAAAAGATTTTGCTTTACGCTGTTTGAAAACTTGAGCTTAGACAAAGGAAATAAGAAACAGAATAGAATTTTACTATGAAGATTATGATGTTAGAATTCTAACTTCAACGTGTGGTCATGGATTTGATTTCGATAGTTGTAAAGATTTCGCTCAGATTTTCACTTGCTTTTACAGGTTGTTTTCAGGGTATGTCATCAAACACATATAGATCGATCTTTTCACGTATTATGGACTTTTGACTACACACACGCACGCACGCACGCACG